>ML842146.1:21477-39949 GCA_009831015.1 Picea engelmannii
ATGGTTTTTGGTATAAAGAAACTGATAAAAGGGCCCAAAAAAGTGACAAAAAGAGGCCAAAAAGTCTATAAATAGAAGCTGGCAGCTCATTATCACCATTGTTGATTTGGAAATTGACTCTGGAGCCAAAAGAACCCCTTTGCTAGAGATCGTGATTCTGGGAGCTACAGTGGACCAAACAGACTTCTGCTCGGACCAAGTAAGTACAAACGCCCTCATCTTGCATTTCAATACTTCATTTGTGTCTTTTAAGTTGCTTTTGGGGGTGGTCGTCGACCTCTAAGAGGCCGGCCCTAGCAAAACGTTGGTTGTCCAGGGACAACCCGTGGGTACCCGCACGCAGAGCTAAAGCTGCGCACGGGTACCCGCGACTGTCGCCTCGACAGCCCACGGGCTACCCCCGCATGATGGAAAATTCGTTGAAAGAAGATCTAAACTCCCCTTTTTGCCTTGTGATTTTTTGCAGGATGTATGTTCATTGGAGAGAGAGAGAGCATGAGGCTGCCAATGAGGCAGTGGCTGCAGATCCGAATGTGATGTCCGCACTGACGCAGTGTGGCTTAGTGAATTTTTTCTTGTGTCCATTCATGCGCGCTCAACCCAAGCTACTGAATGCCTTGGTTGACTATTGGCACCCAGATGCAGAGGCATTTATGATAGAGGGGCAATCCTTGGTGCCCACCACCGAGGATATCTATTTTTTGACGGACCTCTCGAGGAGAGGGGAACCCGTTAACTTGCAGACGTTTCCTATGGGGTCGAGCAAAGTCTCGGAGTTGATAGAAGAATATTGCGTGGCTGGGACCAATCAGGGGACTTCCTTGATACCGATTAGCAGTATCACCAGCCTTACTCTACAGACTATCTTATCGCTCATTGGGCAAATTACCGGCTCCGCAGCCGTACATCAGGCATCGGTCGCACAGATGAACTATGCAATTCAGTGCATGAATGCACAAATATATGACTGGAGTACCACACTGCTAGAGAGTATGAAGAGGCAATTGACAGATTGTCGTCAGCGGACACACAGGAACTTCGGGTTCAGGACTATCCTGTGTTCATTTTTCTTTGAGAGAGTTCCATGCTTTAGTCCTCGGATGACAGTACGAGGACATCTGGCGACTTTCCCTGCAGTATGTAGATGGGCAGCATTACTGCCGCGACAGGGTGGTGGAAGGACCGTGGAGGCCTTCAATGATGACTTTTTTGCTTGGTTGTCACGACAAATCCCCGCTATCGAGGACTACCCATACGCGGGGATCGAATTTTCCAGAGATCCAGCTATACCAGTGCCTCCTGGTGAGGAGCGAGGGGAGATGGGTAAGCCTCCGCCTGTACAGTTTTTATCTTTTTTTTTTTTTGCATATGTAATTTTTATGTCTTTTTGATATGTATAACAGAGTTTTTGATGGATGAACTTTGTGTTGCATGCAGATGTGGGACCCGTGCGACCTGTCAATTTTGCACGGAACAGGCGCCGCCCATGGCCAGAGGCCACAGCTGCCACCGCCGGAGGAGCAGCAGTAGCAGGGAACCTCCCAGCAGGGGAGGCCGAGAGGGTTCTTAGGCGGGTTGAGCGAAACTTCACTACGCTCACTCGCACAGTTCCCATGGCAGAGATAGAGGATTTGCTGCCCTCCATGAAGCCTCATGTTGTGGGGGCACCTCAAACATGGGTCCATTTGTTTAGGCGTTTAGCCCAGGCCATTCATGATTATAACAGGGCCCACAGGCCCTGAACAGACTTGTAAACTTTTTATGTGCCATGAGCACCTTATTGTATATATTTTTTGAGGGCATAAGCCCCGGTGACTCATTATGGTTTCCACTTTTTGAGGTGCTTGCGTCCATCTATGTACTCTGAGGACTTTATCATGTTTATATATGATTTTTATTTCTTTTTTGTGTCTTATGGATTATGTGTACAAAAATGCATTTACATGTGTGTGATCATGATCTTTCTTATGTGTGAGCGAGATGTGAATCTAAAATGTGATTAGCTAGAGTATCTGTGATTTGATTTAGCCTCCTAGGAACACGAAAATATGTAATATAATCAAAGTTGCATTCCAAGAGACATACCCTAAGGAATCGTCGGTGTAAAGTCGGATCGTGGACTCGGTATATTCTGTTTAGTTGCGACACAACCAGTTGAGTGTCTAGATAGACCCGGAGACGAGAAATACCCAATGACAAAGCATCACAAAGTAACTCAATAACTGCGCTATACTCAGCAACATTGTTTGTGGTGTCACCTAAGCATATCCCTCCGGAAGATAACAACTGACCCTGTGGTGTAAAGATTACCCAAGTTGCGGAGGCAAGCCTCTGTGTGTGTTGACTAGCACCATCCGCATACCCAATGAACACCTCGGACTCACTTGACATCTGCCATAGTGATGAAAGATAACATTAATGACACGTCCATGACACGTTTTTCAAAAGAAACGAAAGAAATTAATAGCACAAAGACTATACATATGTTACAAAAAGTTACCCACAGTGACGATTCTATGAGTAATACTTCTTGAGGTAGAGCCCATTTCTAGGCTCCGCCAAAGCATTCCCTTCAAAATCAACCAGACGATAAGCGCCCTTCCTTAAAACCTCCTTAACAATGAAGGGTCCAAACCACATGGGTTTAAACTTTCCTGCCCCCAGGGGGTCCTTATCCTGGTCATAAACCAGGACAAGGTCACCCTCAGAGAAAACCTGAAGAAGAACGAACCTATCATATTGACACTTAACCTTATTTTTATGAGCTTCGTTGGCCAGTGCCACATCATGATGTTGTTCATCAAGCTGCTCTAGGTGTACTAACCATTCTTCAAGTGGAGAAGTGTCTGGCAATAACTGTACTGCCAATTTCAGAGATGGAATTTGACATTCGATGGGAAAGACTGCCTCCAGCCCGTAAATGAGTTGGAAAGGTGAGAAACTGGTTGCAGTCTTAACTGATGTTCGGTAATCCCATAATGTCGAATATAACATCAAATGCCAGTTTGACTTAGCTGATTTGATGGTTCACTGTAGCATTGTCTTAAGCATTTTGCTAACAGCTTCCACCTGCCCATTGGCTTGGGGGTAGTAAGGTGATGAGTGTTCTTTCCGTAACCCAAGCTTTGATGTTAACTCGGACATCATTTGGTTTTGAAAGTGACTTCCATGGTCAGTGACAATCTCTCTCGAAACGCTGAACTGTGCTATAATCTGGTTAAATAAGAAGAGAGCTGCAGTCTCTCCATCATCTTTGAACGTCGGCATAGCTTCGACCCACTTAGTGAAGTAGTCGACAGCCACAATGATATAGCGATGCCCCCCAGCTGATGGGGGGTTGCATGTAGTGTAATCAATCCCCCACTTGGTGAAGGGACCGACGGTGATAACAGGAAACATGGAAGATGGATGTGCCCTCATCTTTCATGAGAATATTTGGCACGGATGGCACTTCTTGACCGACTCGATATAGTCTTTGATAAGTGTGGGCCAAAAGTAACCTTCTCGTAAAATCTTTTGGGCTATTGCCAACCCGGATAAGTGACCGCCACAAGCTCCTGTATGACAATCGTTGAGCACTATGACGGCCTCCTCATGAGTGAGTCATCGACGCAAGATACAATCTACACCTCGTCGATACAAAGTATCATTGAGTATAAGATAGTTCTTGGCCTGATGGTGTATCCACCGACGCTCATCACGAGAAGCTGAGGTAGGACACTTCAAAGTCTGAAGATAGATTAGTATATCTCTATACCAGGGGTTAGACAATTCAATCAAAAAAATATCACCCCGGATAGGCGATTCCTCAGGCACAACGTCACCCGACTCAACCGGAAGTTCCGAAATAAGTTCTGCGAAGACCAGTGACTTCTTGGATTTTGCTTAAACAAAGTCTAAATCAAATTCTTGGAGGATGACCATCCATCTACTAATTTTTCCGCCGATAACTAGTCATGTCAACATGTAATGAAATGGATTCACGATGGCAACGACAGTGGTCTTACGAAATAGAACATAGTGATGAAACCGTTGAACAGCATGGGTTGCCGCCAACGCAAGATTTTCGAGATGGGTATAATTAAGTTTTGGTCCGACGAGGCCTCAGCTCAGGTATTAGATCACGTATTCAGAAAATGAATCATCTTCCTGAACTAAAACCATGCCTATGGTTGACTCTGTGGCAGCCAGATATAATAGGAAATCCTTGTTATAATTTGGTGGCCGTAGCAGAGGTGCGGTTGTAAGGGCGTGTTTCAATGCATCGAAAGAGTGCTGCGCTACTTCGTCCCAGAGAAAAGGAATGTCTTTCTTCAGTAAATGCATGAAGCCCTTGGTGATTTTGGCATAGTTGGGGATGAAGCGTCGTAAGAAGTTCTCCTTGCCTTGAAGGCTCTGAAGTTGTAAGATTGTGCGTGGGGGGGGCAACTGGACTATTGCCTCCACCTTGAGCGGATCAACCATGATCCACATTGTTGAAACAATGAAACCTAACAACCATCCTGACGTGACACAAAAGCTTCACTTGTTGGGATTCAAGCGAATCCGGAAGTAGCGACAGCGTTCAAAGATTAGTCGAAGGTGCATAGGATGATCCTTTCACTTGCGAGAGCGTGATGCTAAATCATCTAAATATGCCTCGACTATATGTTTGAGGTCATGAAACACAAAATACATGGCCCAATGGAAAGTGGCTCCAGCGTTCTTGAGACCAAAAGGCATTTTTCAATAGGAGAATGTACCCCACGGACAAATGAATGTCGTTTTGTGTTGATCTTCAGGTTTAATTTGGATTTGGTTATAACCCGAAAAACCATCCATGAACGAAAAGGATTCACAACCGACGCACTCATCAATGATCTGGTCGATGAATGGGGTTGGATAATTGTCTTTTGGACATGCCTTGTTTAAATCACGGAAATCGGTACAGACACGAATCGTGCCTTGTTTTTTATCGACTGGCACGGGGTTTGACACCCATTGAGTCAAGTGAATAGGGTATATGAACCATACCTTAAGCAATTTCTCAACTTCCACCTTGATAGCTGCTGCTTTCCTAGGATTAACTGGATGAAGTTTCTGTCGAATAGGCTTAGCGTCCAGATACGTAGTGATCTCATGTTCAACTATTTTCAGATCGATGCCTGGCATTTCCTCATAAGACCAGGCAAAAACATCGCAGAATTCTTTAAACAGATTCGTGTAAACCTGAATATCTCCAGGGGATCAATCTTCTCCGATGAAGACATTCTCCATGATGTCGGGGTTGCGGGAGATATTGATAGGTATCATGGCAGCGATAGTCACCATATTGCCTTCAGCATAAATATCCTATGTAGCTAAGAGGTTAATGGGACAAGGATGATCCCCTGTCATGGTGATAGTGAATTCTCCTACCTCGATTCGGTGTAACTCTGGGAGGAAATATGATCTGTGGTGCAAATCATCCCAAGGTTTGTCTGGACCAGTCATTACTTCAATTATAGCTTCATCCGAAGGCAAGACTAAATCTAACGAATTAGTGTCGACAAGAGAATCCTGAGCCCAGATAGGCTCTGGAAGCGGATCCAACTCTTGTGCGGGAGTCAGATCGGGAGTAGCTGAAGCTTGCTGGACTAAAGAGTACGCTACTTCAGCAGCCGACAAGGGCATGGACATGTCGGGGTGCCCTGTCACATCCATCGTGTCTGATGGGGAAGGAAGAATCCATGGATCCTCAAAGTAAGTCGTGCGGAACGACAAAACATGGAAAATCTCAGCCTTGTGGTGAGTTGATATAAACTTGACATCACCTTGAGGAGGTGGGTAATCGAAAGTACCCATCAAATATGGGCACAAACCAACTCCTATGTTAATGACATCGTCTTGAGGATTATATACCATGGGAACCGTGGATGCCCCCAAGGCTAGGTCAGGCCGAGAGAAGGACAACTGATCTATGGTCACTATCCGGCCTTCATGTGGAAATAGGAGGACTCAAAAAATGGTAGTGACCACCGCTTGCATGGCGTAAGTCCAACTACGACCTAACAAGATATTGTAGTCAATGGGGGCATCGACTACCTCTACTTCGACGCACACGGTCTTTCCCCCTAACTACACAGGGAAAGAAGGAATGATGCCATGTGGTCGGAAAGAACGATCGTCGAACGTAATAAGGAGAGTAGGTGATGGAGACAACTCGGGCTGACCAATGGCTTTCCAACATGCTAACAACATAACGCAAGTCGAAGCGCCCTCGTCGACCACCGTGCGGTAGATATTCCGTGTAAAAATTTTCGTGGGGTGAGCCACTACTATCTGAAACGCGACATGGTAAGGTAGACAAGGTTTCAAGTCAATCGTATCTAGCATGATGGTACCCGGGTTACAAGTCTCAGTAGAGCCTAAAGCATTCAACAAAGCTTTCCTCTGAGCAGGGAAACTTTAGGGGACCTCCAAAGCAGACATAGCACAAGGGGTTTGCAATAAGTCTTCCACCACAGAGTAGTTCTGGGCAGCCCTTGCGTTCGGATTGTGAGAAGCCCTCTTAAACACACCCTTTGGAATGCGTGTCATTATTTCACCCAACGTCTTCTCGATCTGTAGAGGAAGAGATGGGATCTCGACTTCTTTTCCCTTCTCAGAGGCACTTGGTTTTCTATAGTCGTGTGCTCTAGTCGTTATGAAAGAATCACTTCTAACCATGTATACGTTCGCGGAAGAGGGGTTATTTGGAGGAGGGAAGTTTTACTGGCTACCCCCTTCGCCACTTGCAAAGGCTTGAGTTAAATTTTTCCAATGCTGAAAGGGATTGGTCAACATGGCTTACTGTTGTTGTGTGACAAACTTCTGGGCCTCCGCAAGTCGAGGGCATAGATGGGTCGGGTGGTTTTCCACACACAAGTTGCACGGGTACCTCACCTTCCTCTTTTCGGTGGTGCCCTCTCCAGCATTATCAGTTGGTTTTTTATCCCCCTTACTCTTCTTGCGTTGTTTTTTCTTCCCTTCAGGCTGCTGGTTGGCCTTTGGGTTAGTCGTCTGCACAGAGTGGACTTCTGACGTTTGGGTAGGGGGAGAAGCCAAAGCAGTAGTTTGGCTGGCCACTGAGTGTTGTATGGATAACTGCTACAATTGTTTTGTCAATTGCTCAGCGGGCTTAGTTTGTGCCGAACCGACGATACCGTCAGCATGTGGTCCAGCTCTCTGTTTGGTTTTATCCAGAATCGATTGTGGTGCATCTGGAAAGATGGTGTACAATAGACCAGACTGAGAGTAGATAAGCTCAAACTGTTGAGCCCTCATGATGGCATCTTCCTCGGAGAAAACCCCTGAAGTTGCGATGTCTTTGGATAACTACGGAACTAAAGACTTAAGGAACCACTCAAGCAGGAATGTTGGTGGGACGGGTACCTTGATGAGACTCTTTCGGCATCTCCACTCCCGAATATGATTTGAGATATGGTCCACTATCGTCTGCGAGAAATTGGCAAGCAATTCGGTGCCGACGTCGTATCTCACAGGTAACTAGAAATGGTTAAGGAAAGCCATAGCCAGTTCATCGAAAAAAGAATATTGCGAACGATCAAGCTCTATGTACCATTTCGCGGCACTCCCTATAAGAGTGCGTTGAAACAATCGCAACTGGATGGAGTCATATTTCAGTGGGTTAGATGAACACCATAAGTGGAAAGTAGTCACGTGATCACCTGGATCTTCGTTAGGCTTGGCCTCGAACTTGGGAATGTCTGAAGGCAACTTCGTTGGCATAGGAGGCCAACGCGAATCATGACAGATAGGATCATTTAACAACCGTGTCAAATAGGGCAAGTGCAATGTTTCCAAGAATGGTATTTTGGGTTGTTGTTGATAGCCTGGATAAAAGGGTCCTGGGGTTTGACTGGCACCAGGTTGCCATGAAAAGTTTGGCTACTGGCCCGGGTTCTGGAAGAAACCATGGCCCTGACCAGCATAAGGGTTTTTCATCTGAGGAGACATCATTGGTTGATTCCCCATGAAGGACATAGGATGTTGGGCATTCATCATGTTTGACAGACTTTGGGAAGGATTACCCCATGCTGGTCCTGATGGGAGAGGCATAGAAGTCTGTCCGGGGTTCCAGTGACTGTGGAAAGAATTACCCCAAATCGGTATTCCATAGGAAGGAACGGATCCTTGTCCTTAGTTCCAAGGTCCTTGTGTATGTGCCCCCAGCGCAGGAATAGTACCCTGTGCTAGCGTAGACTGTCCAAAAATGGGTGTGCCCCCCGATGGGAAAGCAGCGGATGCAAAAGTGTTACTACCAAACATCCCGTTCCAAACAAATGGCGACGAACCTACCGGCAGAGTTTGTGCAGGTGTTCCTTGACTCCCTGCTCCGACTGGACTCGTGTGTGCAGGCTGTCCGGCGGACTGCTGATGCGGACCACCAAGCGAAGGGGACGAAGGAGGAATGTGACCTTCAGTGTAAGGAAAAGCATTGAAAGGGACAGGAATTCCCCCAAGTTGACCTTGCAGGGGAGCGTTAGAGCTCCCTGCCCCCAGACCCAAAGTTTGTAAAGTGGAGTAAGTGGGTACAGGGCTTGTGCCCGAACTAGGCATACCGTATGAAAACGGAGGGCCTGTCGCACTAGGTGTGTAAGGAGGTGTGGCTGTCATGATAGATGGGGTCGGTCCACTATGCGACGTTGTTGTGGCCAAGACCATGGTGGCTTGGACCGTCGACAAAGGCAAGTTAGGAGAAGCTTCTCCTGTGGTAGCAACAGTGATGGGAATGGAAGAATTCCTAGTTGAAGTAACAGAGTTTTGTTCCATCACTGGGTTAGGCACTGACAGGCGTTCATAAAATTGAATTGGCACAATAATATACGACCAAGTATCAGTGTTTGAGGTTTCAACCAATCCAAGATTGGCGGTCGATTCCTCAGGGGGTTGTTCGGGCTCAAAATCCCTAGTTTCTTCGAAAGACCCTTGATAGTCTAGCTTCCGCCTCAATGGTGGCGGGGGTGGCTCCAGTATAACCGATGGCAGGCCTAGAAGCCTTCGTGACCGGCGGAGCTCTGAATCCTCCACTGTGTGAGAAGATTCATGACATGCTAAGGTAGTCTACATGAACAAATAGTAACACTCGCTAAAATAAATCCCCTAGAAGATAAATCAAGCAAGCACTAACTAGTTGGAAGAACAGTTACAACAACCAACACTAGAGCAACTTACCGGTGCAAGTGAAACTCGAATACGGAAGCACCCTCCGGGTATACTCTTCAAAGAATGGCCTGATGTCTGTCCTAGGTACCGCGGTATACCCCCGCAGTCACCTTTGTATGTCCCTAGAAAAGATTGGCAACTAGTTTTCCAGCACGTGAATAGTCACCATGCAGGTACAGTCGGCAGTCGGGTAGACCACAATGAGCAGGGTATCAAGCCCGAAACTTGTTAAGGGTATCGATAGCAAATGGTCTGGAATAAAACTGAGGACCTCGAACGGATTCTAGATCCACGAAGCTCCATGGAAAATGCAAACGACGGAATCCCTTAACAGATCCTCTATATGTGTTCTCCACAACGCTCGATCCGTCTTTGGAGGGGTTATCTCCACTACCTTTCCTTACGCGACCTCGTGTTTAGCCCCTGTGTTAGAGGGGGGTCCCGGATAAATTTCCGTAACTAGACTTCTACACTCCCTATTGACAGACTCCAATGTTTGGTTTGGGTGGCCTTGGAGAATTTACTCTCCAACCTATTCCAAGGCCCTAGTCCTGAGCTAGTGTATGCACCCTACAAAAAAAATAAATTCTAATTGATTTTAATTAGCATTGCTTTTAATGGGATTTTTTAAAGTCACAAGGTACGAAAGTGAAACTGATGGTGTGTAAAAAGACTCAAAGCAAAATGAACAAGAAAATCTTGGAAACAAAAACTTTTACTAAAATGCAAAACCAACAACTTTTCAACAAGAAAGACTTCTTTTCTTTTCAAAATTACTAAGATTTCATGCAGTAAATATGAAGGAATTTCGCTCAGATATGAGAGCTACTTATACTTAAAATGCACTGCAAAAACTTATGCAAAAAGACTTCTTTCCTAGCTACTGATGCAACAACACAATCTTCAAATCAAGAAGAAAATGAAACAATTTTTATTTTTATTTTTTTTTATTGCAAAATAACAAAACAAGGAAAAATGATGACAAGAACAAAACCAAGAGAATGAAAAAAAAACTCTGGCTTAAAGCGCAAATTGCAAAAGAATCAGAGCACAAAAGGCGAAAAAGAAATCAAGACAACACCGATTCTAACACTTGCCTAAAAACCACAAAACAAATATTTTTTTCTCTTTTGTCTTTTCTATCAAAACATCAACTGACAAACACAGGCTACGGATAAGATGCCCTAGCCTGCTGACTGTGTGGCTCCAGACTCTATACCCCTGAGAGGAGCTCTTCTCACCACAGGAGGGGATGACTGCCCCACCCAAGCTGAAAAGCTACCAATCAAGCCTGCGACTGTCACCAAGACAACACGTGTGCCAATGCGTGTTGAGCTACAAAAGTGCGCGGGTACCCGCGGGCTAGACCTAAACAGGCTGCGGGTCTGTATAAAAGCCAAGATAAACCAACACATAGGCAGCCCAGGCTTGAAAAAGGCCTCTGGTATTGACAACCAGGGTCTCTAAAAGTCTTGGATGCTATTACTTCAACAGAAAAGGAAAATTTTTCAAAAAAGAAAACAAATGCAAAGAATAACCAACACAATAAGGCAGACCAAAAGCAAGACATTAAATCTATCAAGACCCAGACAGGATCCAGAAATCCCCCTGAGAAGGTAAACTTCTGACAGGGAAGAGGAGACTGCCTCTTAAGCTTCCTGGGCTCTTACACACTACTGAAACCACTATAGCAGGCGTTCACACGCGGGCTGTAGAAGGTTAGGGCGCGGGTTACACGCGGGAAAGGATTCTTCAGGCCGCGTGTACCTCTGTGTGTCCCGAAAATAAATTTCAAGCAGTAGTCAAGGAAAAACTGGTATTGATAACCAAGTTCCCTACTAGCTTTTGACCTAACAGAAAACAAAAACAGCACAGAAACATAAAATTTATTCTTTGAACTACCCAAAAACCTTCAATGAAATCCGGAAACCCTAAGAGTAAATATCCCCAGTGGAGTCGCCAATTCTATTGCTGGGAAATTATACCCTACGGACTAACAAGCTAGGGTTTAAACTTGCATGCAGATCATGACCCTTCAATAATTACTTTTAACCTTCTACCCTGAACCTAAAACCCTTTTTCACATGCAAACATGGGAAGAACCAACTAACCTTTTTATTGACGTTTGGTGTAGATCCTTTGTTGAGCTTTATCTCATTGCTTCTTCTTCTCCTTCCACAAAGCGATCATGCAATCAAGATAAAACTACGCATGCATGCTATTGTTCTACTAGAGGATTAGAGATTAAACATAAATCAAATGAAACACATAAGACTCGTGCATTTGGGACGGGAAAAGCATCTTTTTATTAATCTCAAGATGAATCAACTTACAATGATTATAGAGACCAGCCACCGTTCCTTGATCCTAATCCTGGGCTTCTCCTCTTCTTTGTCCTCCAACTACTTTGCTTGAATTCTCCTAAATCTTGAGGAAAGGCTAAAGGGTTGGGACAAAATGGATTCAACAATTGGGCAAAGTTTCTTTGCTATAATTTTCCTCCTATGAATAGTACCCCTACCCCTTATTTTATAGGCTAAAAGGAGCTAGGGTTTTAGACGAACTCTCGGCCATGCATGGCAGGGAGTTTCAGTTAACTGACCAAAAGCTTCTCGTTCCGTCAGCAACTTTCCTGATTTTTTGCTTTGTTAGGTAAACGTTGGTTGTAGTGGGCCAGCCCGCATTCCAACGCGTGCAGTATAAGTCCTGTCAGTGTTCCAATGCACCCAGTGATAGGTTAGGGCGCGGGATACTTAATTTAGGGGGTTTTTGAAGAGTCTGTTCAGCATGGCTTTGGCAATGAAGGGAAATGAGTAGGCCTGATGCCAGGTAAGCATGAATGGTGCAATTTAGGGTTATAACAATGCTTCACAATACTTTTTTCAACCCTTTCACCATGAGAAGGCTTGTTTAAACAGGCTTGGAGAGGCCCAACCACTTAATATATCTTTGGGGTAAGTTGAGTATTTTCCTCCTTTAGTTATGGATCTTACCTAAGATCATGGCTTGACTAAGGATTCGAAACCAACCACCTTCAGATATTGAGGGGATCTTTCACTCAATCTTCTCAAGAAACAAAATTTCACTCGAAATAGGTAGCGCTCCTCCAAAAAGGACATCAGAGCGTTATAGCACTCTTGAAAGAAGAATAGTAAGCATTGGCACTCCTAATAGTGGCAGTGCTCCCCATAAAGGGCATCAGGGTGTTATAAAGCTCCCTGACAATATATGGGGGAGTGCTCTCCTCTGAAACTCATTTTTAGTGGTTCTCTCAATGGAAAGAAGGTTTATAAACTCTTTTAACCCATTCCTCTTCTTCCAAATTAATTGTTTGAGATGTTTCAAGTGTCCTTCCGATGTCATTATAGGCACGACATAGACATTATGGCAGTATGCTTTTTATGACACTTGTGACAATTGTGACCAAAATGAGACTCTTGCGACACTTGTAATGACAACACTTGTGACACTATCGAAGTGAGTAATTTTGAAGTGTAACACATACTGAGAGAAAAAGGAGGTCGAATTCCATCTCCCAAAGAAGTAATCCAAGATGAACTGTATGATCTGAGAATCAAGATCTTCGGGGATGTCAAGGGGAAGACGGAGCAAGTGAAAATTGTGTACCTTGATCTGATGGACCAAGTATTGTTTCCATAGATGAACATTGTCATGTTCTGGGACTTGGTCCCAAATACAATGGGAGGCATGCATTTTCTCTCAAATCCAAATTTCATCAACCTGTTCAACTCCACAATCATGCACCTCAGGGATCTACCAGTCTTCAGGACCACTGGAGAGGTTGCACGGTGCACAAATTTTCTGATAATTTGAGTGCATGAAAAAATATTATGATTAACCAAAGGTATATGATTCATGTAGAATACATCCACAAACTCACTGGCTTATCTCTTGAGGGTGAGGATATGTACAAAGGATTCCAAGGCCCGAGAAAGCATGGGAAGAAGAAAGGAGAATTTATCCTATACGATAAGTTCCACACACACAGAGGTGGGAAAACAACGAAGATTGACCCAATCATTCTAGAGACTATTTTGACAACATGCTATGTAATTGAGAGAAAGGTCATGCATTCCTAATACAAGGGATAATGTACCTTAGATGCTCTTTTAGTAGCCGACTTCTGTGCAAATGGAGTTGTGTTCAACTGGGGAAGATACCTACTAGAGGAACTCCTGGTCACTTGTGAGGAAGATTAGGAGAAAGAAAGAAAATTCACATATGGATACCTACTAGTAGTGTTTGCAATGTGGAAATGGAAGCCACCCATGGGAAGACAATTAGCATCGGCAGACAAAGGTCGCTTGGAAAAAATGTTTGAGTCATAGTATGCAAGGCTGGATCAAGAGAAAATGGAGTTCAACAACGATGCCTTTGAAAAATGGTATACTCAGTTAATCGACGCAACTTGGCGATGGCACATACCACATGAGTTTTTGAAACTCAATACCCGAAACATATCCTTTGGCCTGAATTACCACAATACCCTTGTCTGGTCAAGGCATGCGAAGCCCGAAGACTTCCACTCTAGGTTTCTCCCCTTATACCTTGATGAGGATGCATTTGATAAAGAATTCATGTCATGCACTAGTGTTAAGCACAATCCACGTAAATATGGAATGAACTACCTCTTGCCTATAGATATCCTGAAGAAAAAAGGGCAGAAATAAGGAGTAGGGATGAGTTCTGGCCCAGTAGAGAAGAAGAAAAGGGTCTAGACACAAATGGAATAATAAGAAGAAGAGGATGTGGAACCTTTGCAGAGAAAGAAGCAGACGTTTCCAATGTTTCTGCAGCTCCCATACCAAGTCATGTTATCAAGTAAATATGTCAATGACATCCTCGTCGTTGCTTTCATAGGGGACCCTTAAATCAAAAATCCATGAATAGGTATTTGTCCTGTGAATATATTGAATCCTTAGATGGTATCCTCAGCTATACCTCATACTAGAGCAGTCGCTCAAGCTACTAAAATTGTGATTAATATCACAGAGGATCTCGAACCACACACCACCACATCCACGACCATCATCACCGAACAACCTTCATCGCCACTGTTTGCACCCAATTCGTCACTAGGTGAGCAAATTAAGAGTTCTTACATGCCCAGTTGGGCTCTGCTAGGCATGACAGCTGTAAAAGGAAAGGTTAGAAAGAGAAACAACAAAACTATAAACAAAAGAAAACTAAAACAAATAAAAACTATGAGCATATGAAACAAATGAAAAATACATATAAATGGACCGATATCACCAATGTATAAGATGATCTTATTGATGAAATCCAAAGACACAAAGAAGAAAGGGGACTTGGGTCCCTTCTTTCTCTAATGGAAGGCTCTTGAGGCCCTCACTTGATTGCTCTCCTTACAATGAAAAGATGAAGATGTGGGTGAAAGAAATCCAAGCTTATTCACTCAAGAGAGGGGTGAATAGCTCTATGAAATGCAGCTTGTGATGTTTATTGCCAAAGAATGGGTTCTTAGCAATCTCAGCAGCATAACAATACAAAGAATTCCTTGAGAAAATGGTGGTCATTCATGGCTTTTTATAGCCAAGCATTGGTTTATTATGCAACGTCTTTAGAATGTGAAAAGGGGCTCTTTAGGGATCAATTAGGTCTTTGACCAGCCCACCATGAGGATTGAGCTCGGATTTGGTGTCAAATCGGCTTGGGAGCTGATCCATTAGTGGTTGGGAGGCCGACCAATTTCAATAAATGCGTCGTTTAGCAGGCGCGTGGTTTTTTCACCCAACAGCCACGCCTTGTGCACATATGCGTTCTTTGTACGTTGTTGTTACGCACATATGCGCGTGCACCCAGATGATGTAAAGCGCCTTTCAAATTTTTGGTCATTTGTATAGTTTTTTGACCCTTTTGCAATGTTGAGGAATTAATCTTGTGCCATGAATGACTTTTTTCCTGTTTTGACGATGTAGAGTTCTTATCGCCATGTGTGGACGAAATTTTAGTGGTAACAGCCACCACAAGCCCCATCGCCACCGCAAGACACCACCATTCCATCCCAAACCACTTCACCCAAGACCATACAACCATATCTCCCAGACCCATCGGAGAATGTACCAGAATGAACTACCCTAACCCTTGAATCCTCAATCAAGTCAGTTTCTCCTTCGGTACACATTATGGGCACTATGCCTTCGACCAAGAGTCAAATTTTTCCAATGGCACAAGTTCCAAGCACTTAGAGTCCTCTCTCAACTATCTATTTTGATATTCCCATCAACAAAAGTGAAACTCCAAAAGTTTTTTTACAGAAAGAGGTAGGAGCACAAACAATTCAGAAAGAACCTGAAACTACATTAGGGTAGAGTGCATAATCTTTGAAAGAACAATTGGAACCAGTATTCCAGGATCCACAACGATGCGAGAAACTATTGTAGCTTTTCCTAGACAAGACATAAATTTTTCCTCTACTTCTAATGGCTCTAGAGGTTAGACTTTCACATCAACTATAAGGCCCATCCCTAGGGGATGAAGAGGTGGAGACACCCTTCGCACAATCGATCACCAGTGGACTGCCAATACAAGTAAAAGTACCCCTTTATGCCACTCCTTCATCGGGCGAGTTTTCTTAGTTACCAACATCACAGCTGGTAGGCATAATCAGAGCCTCAACTGAGAAACTGGAGCAAAGGATCCAGTAGGTCAAATGAGAGTAAAAGTTATAGAAATAAGAAGAAATTCTTACGCAAGCACAATGAGTGCAATATGAATACTCAAAGATTTAGGAAGAACAAAAGGTTGAAAAGGTAAAGGAAAAACTCTCAGAGGCTTGGACAACAGTCAGGAAGACATCACCTCGACTCCTAGAATATGGCACAACAAGCGAGCATGTGGAGCAGATCGAATTAATTGATGTATCTTGGACAGAATTGGTATAAAGAGAATAAAATATCTAGGCATAGTTGCAAGAAATTAAGAAAGAAGCTTCACTGAAACCCAAGAATATACAAGAACAAATAGGAAAAAATGTTTTGGAAGGGAACAACGCAAGGGACACCTTGCACAAAAGGATTGCATAATGCATAAAAATATTCAGAGAAATTATCGATTGGATGGGAATCATTTAAAGGCACAACCAAACATTGAAGGACTTGTGCGTGAAGATCCAATCACTCAACGAAGAAGCAACCAACACCCTAGATCTGCTGGAACAACAAGAGAAATTTGACAAAATCCAACATGTGGACAATGACCTCAATGTGTTATATGAAGCTCAAACTATGGCCAAGAAGCAACTACAAGAGTTTCGACCTATAGTTCAGACAACATATCTATAGATGCATAAAGTGGATTCCATATTTGACTCAGAATGGAACTCTTTAGTTGTGTCAAATCCAAAAGAGTGCATCACATATGCCACCCAACAGTTTTTTGTTGAAGCTTCACTGCTTGCCAGGAAATGATAGGACAAAGTGGAGAACTTCCTAGATGTTAGGAAGAGAGCCCTCAAAATCATACCTGAGTTGGGCCCTTCATTTGAAGAATATAAAGCATAACTAGTCCAAGATGGAAATGAAAGAAATTTGGAACCAGAAGGAAAGAGAGAACAACAAGACAACCCAGAGACCACGAAAGAGTTGAAGACTTGACTCGGGGCAAGTCAAGGATTGTGGTCAGAGCCTATTGGGCCCTTTACTTTTTTTAATAGAAGTTGTGCACGTCATATTGCAGCTTCATTTTGGAGAACAAAAGTTGTGAAAGATGTTGAGGATCTAGATAGTGAACCAAAGAAAGAAATAGAAAGTGGTTGGAAGGACAACGCAACATCGATATTAAGGAAATAAGTTGTAACAATATCAAGAAGAAGTGAGAACTCTCAAGTTCTCAACCAACAAACCTAAATATCAGATTATATATATGAGACTAATAGGATTGTAAAAGGTTGGATGTTATTGTTGGGTTGTAGTGTTGTTATTGTTTTCTAGGGTTATTAGTCCGGAATAGTTGATTTTATCATTGTTATTGTTGTTGTGACAAGATTCACTGTTGTAATGATCTATACTATTAGCATAGATAAGTTTAGGAGATCTGGGTAAGAACCAGATCATCAATGTCTCAGAGTTATGTATCATTCTAGATGTAAAGGACCAAGAGACTGTAATATTGTCTCATATATGATGAAGAACATCCTATGAGTACTTGTATATGAGGATTGAACTATGAGAAGAACTTGATATGTTAATATAGTTGGAGACCTAAATTTTGAATATATATCATGTGTATTTAGTTGTAATGCATGAATGTAATGTTGTTATGTATTATCTTTATGTCTGATATACCTAATTGCTTCTTTAAGAATGGCGACACAACTCTATTTCTTTATTCCTAGTTAGGAATTGCTCATAATTGTTATAGGTTTAGTCTATCTTGCGCAAGACTACAACGAGTCTTGATAACTCAAAGGTTTGTCTAAGTATTCTCCTTACCCTTCCCTCTCTTTCTTGTCTCGATTGTTCTTCAGGTGAGACTTCTTCCCTTCTAGGAAGATGAAAATGCGAGTGCTCTAGACTACTTCGATACCTTTTGTTGGTAACCTAAGAAGGACCCTGGTCTGAACACTTTTGCAACAACAAATGGTAAAAGAACATAAGGAAAAAGAGTTAATTAAGCATCATCGAAGGTAGGAGGAGAGCATTGAGAGGAAGGAAATTTCATGGAAATGAAGGTGACCTTATAGCTATAGGATACATGATGCAACCATCAAATATAACCTCTTAGGGAAGATAGCAAGGAAGTGGTGAATAGTCTCAACTAAGGAATGCCATATTGAATTTATCCCTAATCAAGACAATGAACTAAAGGGAGACAATCAAAGATGAACATATAGAGGAAATAGGTGGTCAATAAGAGAAAATATAAGACAAGGAAGAGAGGAAAACATTTCCCTAGGCATCTTAAGGATAAGGTAAAGAAGAGACATGAATAATAAAGGTATGATAGGCTATGATTAGGGGACTAGAAAAATGGAAGGGGGGAAGAAAGCAAGGAGAGTAGGTGTTACCCTAATAATATCAAGGTGATAATGGAGGAGAAAGAGTTGGGTAAGAATACCTATAAAGAACCATCAAATGGACATGTAGTAGGATAGATTTCCCTACAAATAAGGATAGGAATTCTAGCCTAAGGGATATTGGATGAAAAAGAGAAATAAGGGGTAGATTCCATGGGTGAAGGAGGAAGGATATATTGTAAAGGAAGAGGTTCCAACATAGGAAAAATACAAGGAATAATGTCACTT
>WSFP011326501.1:0-39949 GCA_009831015.1 Picea engelmannii
CCATTTCTTATATCATTAAAGTAATTATTTAGCCAGAGACCATTTACCATTTCCTAGATCATTAAAGGAGGTTTATTTAATATCATTTTTCTGAGCACCCATTAATTCAATGTTTCCCAATATACTACATACATATTTCATTTTCAGTTCATATTCTTTATTTCCTACCGAGTAGTAAATAAACATTTTATCTCCCTTTATTTCCAAGTAGTATCTCCATGCAATGTATGTAAACATGAGTATAGATTTATTTCTTGCATTCAATTTCTTTCTTTTTCTATTTGAGTGACAAGAAATTTTCATTTTCGATATATTTATATTTCCTTGTAATTAACTTGTATTTGTTTAATTATGATAACTTTATCTAAATTTAAAATCACTACTAACTGAAAATAAGTAAACGACACTTTTGTAATAAAGACATTTGCAATAAATACAACAACGCCAAAACATAAACTATTATAAATTTGAAACAAGAAGTCAGAATTAAGGACAATATGCTAAGTTTGGCATGCATGTGCCTCATACAGAGACCTCCTTTGTCACTAAGTTGCGCCTCATTAATGCACCTTTTCAAGGTTGTATTGATTTGTTGTGTATGTCGTTCTCTACAAAAGTTACACTACAATAGGATTGTTGCCCAGTCACCAAGGCTATATGTTGTTGTAGTATGCATTTGACTTCTACCAACAACCATCTATGTTGTCTCCAAAACTGTGCCTACGTCATTTCTACATCGAGCCATACTAGATATGTTGGTACAGACCTGCTATATGGCTATGTGATTATTGTTGTGCAATGTTGGAGAACAACTTTTGAGCAACACAATAGATAAAATATGCACCACACACAATGATAAGACTTCATAATTGATAATAAATTTTAATGTTGGGTTGATTAAGTAATTCAAGGAGTGAAATATGGGAATAACTGGGTGGAATTGGAGGTGAAGGGGCTAGCCAATTCTACACATACGAAACCAAAATGCCCACAACATGCAAGGTCAATGGACAAGAAATCAAATTTGAATGGTGTCACTTCTAGCTTACGTGTTGTATTTTATCTTTGCATTATCACTTCTAATTACTTTAATAATATTAACTACTTTTACTTGTCATAAAATGCAGTCCACGACTCTCTCAATTATGTAACTTGCACTCCACGACTCTCTCAATTATGTCCTTTTAAAATTTGCATCGATCTCCATAACTATGGATAGTATCGAATGAGAGTTGCTAAGGAACCATATATTTAAATAGGTTTTGTTATCGTGGAATATATATTGATATAGCGTTGACATGCACTTTAGTGCTCAAAAAGAAATCCATATGAATTTCAACTTCATGTGACAATAATTTCCTAATTCAATTTTCAACCAAATAAAATAGTACGCATATACTAACATCGCATTTTGTAGAATCCACACATCCGAGGAGCTTTTTATGTCCTGAATACTTAAGTCAAAATTTACTCTACAATGGCTCTCTTTTCTTTAACAAAACAATTAAAATTTTATATTATAGAATTAATATTACAAGGCCCAACTATACCTCCAATAAGTCATTTCAGTACAAAAGCACGACATCTATAGATATTTTTCCTTTTACTTGGGCGTCTATTTGGGTTAGGGCCTACTACCTTCACATCATTGCAATTATTTGTATAGAGGAAATTAAAATAAATATTTATTTATTTTTTAGAGCCATGAGGAGTCAAATATGAATACTAAGTTGGAGTTGGTTCGAATAACCTAGCATCCTCTCCACTGTCATTGGAGATCATGGTTTCCTACTATTGCTTGCCACTATATCTGGTTGGATTCATCAAATGAGATGCTACAACCGTTTGAATAGTTCATTGGTATCCCTGAGTTGCTACAAGTATGTGGGATTGAAATTGGATCTGAAGTCATCCTCAAATATTTTCCAGACGACCTTCAAGGTGTTGGACCTCTCTACTGAGATCCTCAAGTTTTTTTCTTTTTGACCCTTAAGCTTCTATCTAAATCTGAGCTCCGCTCAGGTTTTGGGGAAATCAATACATTACAAATAGTTCCTTCCACCCCCTTAAAGAGAAAGATCTAAATCCAACAATTAGGTTAAATACATCTAAGACACGCAGCCTATTTTGAACAAGTCAAAAGGAAATAATTAAGTGGTTCACGTTGATCCACCGCCCTTTTTTTTTAAATGAGTAATTGGGTAGAGGCGTGCAGAAATAGAGAAAGAGATGGCAGCAAAGTGAGATATTGCCCACTCTCTCCTTCCCTTGTTGTTTTCATGGTCTTGATAATAATCATGTCATTGGTTTTGAGAATATTGGAGAGGGTAGGAGGGAACGTGTGGTCATTGGCATCATTGGCCCACACAAGGTCGTCATTTGCTTCAACAAGGTAACGAAGAGCTTTGACACCACATCCACACATGGAATTTAATACACAGAGTTTGTCAAACCTTCTCTTGTGTAGAGAAACACCCATGTCTCTCCCATTTCCGCTCTCTTCTTTGAAGATGAATCCCCCACCACGAACCAAACTCCTCTCTCCATATTCATATTCATATTGTCACCCTCATCCGTGTCTCCATTTCTTATCGTATGTCTCTCCATTTGTTATCGTCTATGTCTCCATTTCTTATCATGATGTTGATATTGTTCGACATTGCGACATTCACGATCATTTTTGGCATTGAGCACTCTAATTTCTTAACATATTCATTTAAAATTAATATCAGTCTCTTAGTTTGTGTCTTTATCTGATTTTCATGGAGAGCGCCCTTCGGGCCCCATGGTGAGCGTCATTTGAGTTTTGTTTTTTTAGTGGTACTTTCTTCATATCAATTGACTTCAATTTCTACAAACTGCAACCGTAATACCTTTAGTGTTCTTTTGTGCAACCTCAAATAAACATGGAAGCATCGCCAAGGAGTATTCCCCTCTATTTAACGAAGTTAAATGGTTTTATGCAGAGTTTTTCTATTTACACACAGTTTTTTTTTTATGTGCAACATAGTCATGTTCATGTTTTATTTTATTTTCACTTATAACCCCATATATATATATATATATATATATATATATCATTGTGTTAGCAAGTAAATGAATATGCATTTGTTCAGCAAGGTAAATTGACCGCCTCAAATGGGGAAAAATCATGGGAATGCAAGGAAAAAACATTGGAATGCAGGTCTCTTCTGAGATGGTCTTGAATGTGGGAATAGAACTCTAGTACACCCTTTGACATAAACAAAATCATCATGGTTTGAGTATGAGACAAAGGCACTTGGAATATTCTAAGAGATTTTATTTTGCAATGTTCTATAAAGATAACAATGATCATCACAATAAGGTAAAAGGAAGCCATGGGTATGTTGGCTCGATTAAGTTTCTTTTTTCGTTTTTTCCTTTTTACTCTAAATATGTGAACATAATTGCTACATGGTACTAAATTTGAAATTTTATTTGGATGTTTACATCAAAGGAATACTAGATCTTTCAAATTTGAATCTTATTATTTATTAGAGTATTCCACACAAATATGATGGCCCTTTTGGCCCTAGTGTTTGAGCCTAAGATATGATACCAAATGTAGCACCTCTCCATGGGGTGCTATGAAATAAATTTATGTTAATTGATACTCACATCTATTAATTGAATTGATGCAACAAAATTACATTTTTTTAAAGGAATAACAATGGAATAGCAAAAACATAACAAATACATGCTAAGAACATACCTCCTCCTTGGTTTGTTGAAGTTGATTAGTTGTGATATAGTCTAACTGAAGATGCTTCCAAGCGTTTGTTTCATGCTTGCCCAGAGTGAAACAACGAAATTCTCCCAGACAACTAGGAGCCTAGCCGGCTTCCTAGCTCCAAGAAACATTTTGGTTTCTTGGCCCTTCGTGCCCATGACTCCAAGAACAGTAAAGCACCAATGCTCAAAGAAAACCATCATAAGAAATATATCTTGCCAAGATCCCCCAACCTTTCAACCTCCGCCTCTATTTTTCAAGTTTCCATTTCCCCTTCCCCAAGTCTCCTCAACCACCCTCATTATTAGCCATCAACCTCCCTTATCTAGATTTTTGGGAAATGTTTAAAATAAAACTAAAATATAAATGACTTGCATAAAACAACAATAAATAAATTGCAAAGTCTTTTTTCGCATGCTAGATAATAAATGCAATTTGGAAATTTCCCCAAAATGTACATGACAACCCACCATTCTCATTTAATTCATCATACCAACCATCAATCAAAGTCAAAGAAGGTATTCAATGCTTCTAGATATTTTTGTATGCAATATATGTTACATATTCATTAAACCATTCAATTAAATAGTAATAATCTAATTTAATAATTAATACATTAATTAATTGTACTAGTGTACATGTGTAGAGTATGTGTTTGTAGCTAGCGGACACATATCTCATGCATGTACTAATGATAGACAATCACTACATCTAGTGCATAGTTCTTATATGATCACACCAAGGCATACAGGACAACAGATCAAGTAAATTCATCGTTTAATAATCTTAATGAACAAAATTACAATAATTCATCAATAACCCATTATCACACTTAAAATATCGAAAGGGAATCAAAATAGGGTTTTAAACATGGTAGGAACCAAGTGAGTAAACAATAGTGGCACATATAATCTCCAATCAATAATCTCAACTATCATCGAAGCATCCTTCCTTCGTAACATACTTCCATCTTCCATCCTATCCTTTCCTCTGTTGGACTAACCTGGAGCGTCAACTATATTGACCTAACTCCAGGTAGAACTCGTAAGTGGAAGTGTCATACATCTTGACCAAGCTTCCCCAGCAAGCAACTGGAATTCGACATCACACGTCTAGGAGAGTGTGGCTTAACACTACCCTCCCACAACTCCAGGTTTCAGAGGATACATGGTGGGAAATGCCTCCACCCCTCCTGATAGAGCTAGGATCAACACCCTATATCGAGCCATATTGTGCAACTATTGTTCTTAGAGTCACGTCATCAAACAATCATTGTATTAAATATTTCGAATCATGAATTAAATAATAAGTATAACTTATATCATGCACTATCTTCTTGATGTCTATAACATCCAAGTTACCTCAACACTACAGCCGTTTGGCAATCGCATAGCTCATCAACATGTAGGTTAGTTTACTAATAACTCATATACATCATAATTTCATATAAGAATCCATGTATGTATTGGCGTTCAATTAAAAAATGATGTTTATTATTATCATGCCTTGCATTTGTTATGCATTCACAACATAACTTTGAATTAGTATCCGTGTACCTAAATTCCACATTTTAACATGCATGTTTAAACAAATCAAAGAGCCATCATCATCATGAGCATAAAATAGTGAAAATAATATCATGCAACACATAATTAGGTCAAGATGTACATATCTCAAAAATATATCACAATCTAATTGAGTCCAAACAAATGTTAATAATTGAATTACTAAGATGAGTAAACAACAATGTTATATCTTCATAAGGCCAAGATATGGGGTGTTACACATATAAACAAAAATTCCATTCACATCATGCTTTACAATTGCTTCTAGCCCTTCAACAAGGGCAATGTAGTAGGCCTTGTTTTTTTTTTGTGTTTCCATGTATATTCCTTTGTTGTTTGAAGGTTTTGTCGTGTAATTTATTTTACAAGACCACAAGGAAAGTATTTGAACCTATATTTGGATTTCACAATATCTCAATGCACAAAATCCAATGCCCTAACATATTGTATATGTCACCAACTTCAATTAATTAATTATAATTGTCTGACAATAATTAGTCATGAGCCTACATGTGTTGCAACTTGATTAATCATAAGGTCACAATCAACAGAGTTTAAAAAATTTAAAACAAATGTCCAACTATCTCCTAAAGAAAATCCTTTCTTGGAAAATAGGCCCTGGTACTCTGATAAAATAAACATGCACTAGTGCACCAACATAGAAATGATCCACCGATGTGCTTGCCACTGGTTGAGCATTGAATCCTTCATGTGGGACCTCCTGTTCTTAGTAGTTCACCCACTTAGACCTAAAGCTCTAGTGCACCAATCATGTATTAGGCACATCATCTAGCCCAAAAACATTTTTAAAAAATGACAACGATAGGGTTTGGAAAAATAAATCCCAGATAATGTACATGCCATAAAGAACTAATCACATTGTTTACATCAAATGAGTATTAATGTCAATAAAAACCCTAATCCTCAAAAACAAAATGGCATTGTGAAAGGGAAAAAACCTAAACTACTACAATCAAGCTAGGATTTGTAACATTGAAGGTAATTTTTATTTCATCTATTAGTCTATGTGATCTTGAATCTTTGTGATTTTTTAAAATGTGTTTGAATTTGTAAATATGCATTGGGGGGGGATGAATATTACAAGTAAGTTGTGAAAAAAAGTGAGGAAAATTTTGTTGAGAAGTAGAGAATGAAGTTGTGTACCTTAAATTTCTCTTATATAGATTTATATGTGTCCTATTAGGACACCTTGCGAATTGTTATCCACGAAAACTCTAACCTCTCCAATATTTTCCTTGGTAAATTTTCTTTCATAAGTTTCCCCTTCACTTTTGGCATGACAATGGATTAAGTTTTGGTAAACTTAGCTGTACATTAGGTTTTTCATGGCACATGTTTCTTTCGGTTTAAAAAAAAAATTGTTGTCAATGTGCCTTGCTAGGTTCAACATAAAGATGTTCATAAAGAAGTTATGAGTTGGTGCTCTTAAAAAGAATTAACAAAACTAAGTTTTGAAAAAATTCGAAGTACAAGACTTCAAAAATATTCATTTGTGGAGGTTTTAGTAGATACATTTTAAAATAAAAAAGATTTTGTGCACTCAACTAAAAATAAGCACATTATTTCTCCTGTAACAATAGGTAGCACTAATGACCAAAAACAATTCTTATGAAGTATAATTTATGTTAGAATGTTACATTCTTTGAAAAATTGTATTGCTTGTGATTTTGGTTCACTTACAGTGGAAACTAAAATAAATTGGTAAATCATTTTAGATTGAAAAAAACCCTAATTGTGGGAAAATTGTGGTGCATGGTGAACTTTCAGCCTAGCTATGGGCATGGAGATGTGTAGGTAAGTGTCAAGTCAATATGATGGACAACTACTATCCGTTAGTATACTAATCATAAGACTCTCTTTTCGAGGATCAAATATTTTTAAACCCCTGCATTAACCCTTGCATTAATGGTTTAGTTGATTCGGTGTGAAAGGTGGGCTTCTTAAGAGGACAGATGCGGTCTCATAGGGTCTTGCTTAGAGCTCTCTTGAAGTATCCATGTGGGCCTGATGTACGAGGGTCATCTTGGGCTTCTCCCTAATTGATTTGATTTCACTCTCCACGGGCCTCAGGTAATTGAATCCCATTGCATGGCATGGTAACAGGTCATGTTAAGTCTACGTTGTTATTTTCTCAGAGGGAGGTATTTAAGGTTTTCATGAGAGTCGAGGGGGTATTGGTTCGAATGTTATTTATCCTATATTGGGTTCCATAGGAGGGAGCATGAAGAATGTAGTGTAGAGTGGCTCACATAGACCTCTACCTCACAAAGCATTTTGTGGCTCTATAGTGAGTGAGGATTTGACGGTGGACCAAATTACAGAGATAGATGAGTTTGCAGTGGTAGGGAAATTTTATGGTAGAAGAGTCTTTATAGAGGTGATGGGGACTTAGCTTGAAGAGATCGGGAAACTAGTTATTGGGTATACATCGACCTATCATTTTTTGTCCAAGGGATGGATCAATTAATATTCTTAGAGAAATTGGATATTTCCAAAATATTGGTAGGACGTTGGTATCTGGGAAGGAATTGTTTGTGTCCAAGCCATGGTATCTTCTATTCAATGCCAGTGAGGAGTCATTGTCGAGCTAGCTGACATGGAGAAAAATCCAAAACTTACCCATTGAGTTTTGGTTTGATAATGACCTTAAGGCTATAGGTAATATGTTGGGGTCCTTCATATCCTCGGATGATAGGTATAAGGCCTATGCATTTCGCACCATTTCTCAGGTTTTGATCAATTTAGACCCTAGGAAGGGTCCTTATGAATCCATTGATTTGATCGTCCAGGAGCGCAGTTATAATCAAGTGTTGGATTACATTAATATTCCTTTTTGTTGTGTTCGTTGTCATCCGGTGGGACATGTTGTTAAGGATTGTTATTATAGTTTTCATGCCAAGAATTTAAATTTTGGATAAGAACAGGGTGATGTTCCTTTGTCGTCGATGGTATCATCCAACCTCAACTCCATGGCATATCAATATTTTCCTCCCGGGTCAAGCTAGGTGAAGGAGGTTTTGATGTTGGTCCAGTCAAATCTTGAATCATAAACCTCACACTTTGGTTTTGATGTTGGTACAGTCAAATCTTGAATCATAAACCTCACACTTTGGTTATGGAGGATGTGGTTGGTGAAGGGACATCACTAGAAAAGGTTCTATCGATTTACAGGCCCATGGTCGAACCCGTAATCAAGGATTCCTACTCAAGGGTGGTTACTTCTAAAGTTTAGGATGACATACTATATAAGTCAGTGTCATATTTTTCTTTGTGAAAGGAGGGAATCGCGTAAGACTATTTATCTTCCCACTCATCCTTTTTATGATTCAATTCCTGCTCATTATGGTCAAGGGAACTGTTATGTTGGGTTTTGAGAGGTAGGGACTCTAGTTGATTCGTCTGTGGTTGTTTCGAGTGGGGTTCTTACTGATTCAGCTAGTCCTCTAGGTAATTCCAAAGGGCAGTTTAATCATTTTCCTTTTGCGGGAGGGGTGACTTCCTCCTCTTCCTCTTCTGGTCAAGATGTTGAAGTCCCCCTACTTCAATCTTAGGTATATTTTTATCTAGTGATTTCCTTACTGCAAATCATATTAGCAGCTCACAAAACAAAAATACACTACTGGAATATTCAAATCAAATAAATCTAGTTGAAGAAAAACTAGAAACCAAATCATGCACACATAAACACAAATATTTTTGGGTATATACCCCTGGAAAAAACCCATATGGAAATCTAATATTTAGATAATTTTACTATGACAAAATCAGGACTCCTGTAATAGAGATAATGGCCCACTGAGAGAAATACAACTACAAACAAACCTAGCAAAGTCTGATCTATTGTATGACCCGTATCTAGCATGAATTTTTACGTGTGTGTGCCTTTCCTTAAGAAAACCCATGTATATGGGCATGTCTCCATTGACATCTGCATACATGATCTCAAGGAATATATGGAAAACTCCATATGGCTCGACCCTTTCCTGTGGCTTTGCTCTATTGAAACCAACTTGTGGTTGCCTCTAGTCTCTCTTCTCCTTGACTTGATCTCTAGATGGAAGTCCTTCTCCACCTATCCAATATCTCCTTGAATCATAGTCCTTCATGATCCAACTATCTCAGCAAAATCCCCTCTTTTCTCTCTCAAGTGTAAGAAAAAGTCATTCTTTGCTTCTACACTCTTGAATGACTCCCCACTAGCCAAAGTCCTTATTTTTTATCTTTGTGTGAAAATTCTAACCTTGGTTCTCACCAAAAGTATCTTCTATTTTACCCTAGCCTTGATTTTATAACCTGACCCTAATATCCAAAGTGATCGATGACTGAGATTGCTTCTCACCTCGCTTGAGATCAACGGCTAAGATTAAATGCTAAATTTTATCATTTCCTTAAATAACTCTACTAATTAATAAAAGCACTTTACTTTAATAATTCATTTAAATAAAGTAAAGTCTCAAGGTAGAAGGATTTGGATGATTTCCACACGTCTAGACACTTAGACCTGTGTGAAAATACATGTTTGATGCAACCAAACATCAACACTCCCTCTTAGCGAGGAAAGTATTTCTCAAAGAGCCACCTAGAACCGGTTCTTCCTTCGACCTTGACATAATGTCACACACATCATCCTGCACACTGGCAGCCCTCCAACCTTGCTAGTCATCTACTCCCCGAATATTGAAAGACACAGAATCAATGATGCTACATATCAATGCCACAAAGTTTAGAAACTTCGTCGAAGGCCCGATCTCCCTCAATGTGCTCCTAGGAGTCTTATGCTCCTGAGAATCCATCAATTTCATCTCATACCAACTCAGTATTTCGATAGGAATGGAAGTGGATAACTCCCTATTCCCATATAAATTTTGACTCCCCACACTGAAATTCTATGAAATTTGTTGATCCTTCGATTGTTCACCCTTCAGAGCCTCTCAATTCCTGTCCTCTATCACTGACATCGATCCATGATCCAATATCACCTTGGATCCTCTTACAAGATAGCCCTGCAACCTGTATACCCTGCCCTATCTAACACCAATGTTGCTACTATGTCAAAGTTATTTCCCTCTTAACATATGAGTATTTTCCCTCTCTGAAGAGTCACAGAAACACCACTATCCTCCAAAATAGAAACTAAGAGAAATTTCTTCTTCAATTCTAGTACATAAATCCCATCATGGGCTTCCAACGAACCTCTTCACTCAAGTTAGAACATGACAGTTCCCTTCCCCTTCACCGCATACTTGGCATCATCACCAAGCTCCACATAGGTCCTTGAGTCCTCTGTTACACTTTTGAATAGCTCGTGTGATTCTAACTCTTATTGATTTTATTATTATAAAATATGGGCTCTCGTACTGAGATAATGGCCCACCTAAAGGAAAATACAAAATCAGCAAATAGCTAATCCTATCACACATCAAGATCAATCATTTGATCTTGCTAGTTGTTATCTCCCTTGTTGCCCCTTTGCTCATTTCCTTGAACCCTACCCCTCCACACTTGGATAAAAGTCCTTCTCCACCCAATTCAATGAGATCTCACTATCTCATTCTATGTGTATTTTCCATCTATTGAGAAATAGCCAACTCCTGCAACCGAGCACCTATGTTACTGTTGTACGACCCTGTACCTGCAACTTGCATAAGTTATACACGCTCATTCCATATTCAACCCACATATGTATGTGTTTGTTCCTTCTGCAACTCGCTAATATTAAATGCTAATTTTTATCATTTCCATTAATAAGTCAACAAATTAATAAAATCACTTTACTTTAATAATTCCTTTAATTAAAGTAAAGTCTCAAGGTAGAAAGCTTTGGACGATTTACACACGTCTAGACACTTATACCTATGTGGAAATACTTATCTGATGCTACCAAACATCAGCATGGGAGACTTATAATTTAAGTCCAAGGCCCTCCACAATTTTCACTCCTTCAGTTGGATTGGGTACTGACTCCTTTAAAGACCCGAGACTAGCTCGAGTTGGGTGGAAGTCAAAAATTAAACATGCCCAGGAGCAGACCTCACGGGAGGTCACTCAGGGGAAAAATACTTATTTTGGGGATCATTGGAGCAGGTCATATCCCCTTGGAACCATCCTCATGACTTTTATGTCTGCAAATTTCTTTGGTTTAGGGGGAAGGGCCAAAAAACTTTCCCTTAAGTGTTTGGTTGTGCTTAACAAATCGGACATTCTTTATCTTCAAGAGTTGATTGGTCCATCTGATTTGATAATTGAGGAGTTGGTCAAGTTGCTTCTGGGGTGCTTCTTTCGAGGGATTGATGCTTTGGTTCTATCTGGAGTTTTGATCAATGGTTACAATTCCAATATCGTCCTTTTAAATTACTTTTCTTTTTCATCTATTTTGTACACTGAACTATTTATTAAGGAGTTGGATCAACCCTTTTATTTTCTCAATATCTATGGTTCTTATGTCATCCCCGGAGATTATTGGAATCAGTAATTTGATACATTATGTATTTGAACGAACTCTTTGATAATGAGGAGTGATATGAACTTCACCACAAGTAGGGAGGAAATATGGGGATCCTGTCCCAGAGAGGATGTTCTGGATAATTACTTTCTCGATAAATTTGAATTGGCAAGTTTGGTGGATGTGGAACCCATCCTCTTGTCACCTACTTAGTGTAACATTCGATATGATCCATAAATTATTTCCAAAATACTGGATCGCTTTTTTATCCATCAAAATATCTTTCAGGGGGTGGAGTGGTTTGATCATGGGCTGGAAGGATTAAGTGCTTAGATCACTTCTCGATCTACCTAGAATATTTGAATAGATCCTTGGGGAAGTCAAGCAACCCATTCAAATACAATTCATATTGGACACATTTGAAGGAGTTTAGAGATTTGGTAAAGGCTAATTGGAAACCTTACATTTCAGAGTCAAACAAGAATCCTAGTTGTTAATTTATTTCGTCATTAGAAGATATCAAGTGGGTTATGTCTTCATGGGCTAAGGAAAGGAGGAAGGGGTTGGATGCTAATATCAACCAGATCGAGGGAGAATCAGAAGATTGGAATAAGCATTTATTGGCCAGCTTGTGCTCATTGGTGTTTATGGACTATGGAAAATAGTTGGAGATGAAGAGGCAGTCTATACTAGTTGAGAAAGAGAAAAGTTGGAGGTAGAAAAGTCGGGATTTGTGGTTATCGGGAGGGGATAATAATACAAAATTCTTCCAAAATTACGCCAAACATAGGCGTAATTAAAATTCTATATGAGAGTTAATGGATCAGAAGGTAACAAGGTAAGAGGTTTCTATAATATCGCATCCCTTTGGGTGGCTTATTTTGAAAATATTTACAAGGAACCTCGGAATTCTAAGGTGTAGAAATGATTAATATTCTATCATATTTCCCTAAACTGGTGGAGGATAATGAAAATAGATAGTTTTATAAAGAAATTTCTCAGGAGGAACTCTTTGCTACTATCTCATGCTTTAAGAGAGATAAAAGTGTGAGTCTGGATGGTTTGAATTTGGATTTCTTTAAAGACTTTAAGTACTTGTTCAAATCTACTACGAGTTATGGAGGAGATTAGAAGATCGGGTAAATTTTCTAGAAGCATGAATTCAACTTTCTTGGCAATGATTTTAAAGGTAGGAAATCCTATTTCTTTCGATGACTTCAGACCAATTTCCCTTTGCAACAGAGTCTACAAGATAATGGCCAAGATAATTGCTAACAGTATAAAACCCTTTCTATCTTCAGCAATTACACAAGAACAGTTTGGTTTTGTGAAGGGAAGGAAGTCTTATCCACGAAGCCATCAGATGTGCACAAGAAGGAATCCATTCCATAAAATCACAAAAGAGGCCAAACTCAATCAGAAAAATCGACTTTGCAAAGGCTTATGATCATGTTTCATGGTTATTCCTGAGATTATTACTATTGCAAATTGACTTTGACCTCTGTATGATTAAGTGGGTAATGGCACGTGTCACTACAATGTCCTTTGTAGTGCTAGTCAATGGAGCCATATCTCTATTTTTCAACCTAGAACGTGGCCTCCGTCAAGGGTTTCCACTTTTTCCCTATATATTGTTATTGGTAATGGATGGATTAAGCAAAGATATAACAGATGTAGTAGTGTTGCACATGTTCAAATGGATTCTCTGTAGTAACAATGGTGAACTCACACACTTAATTTGCATGGATGATGTACTCATATTTTGCCAATCTTAGGGGATTAATGGCAAGGTACTTAAAGAAATATTGGATTTGTTTTGTGATGCCACTGGAATGGTGGTAATTTTCACCAAATAAATTATTTATTTCCCACGGGTGGATCTAAACTTGAGGATCCATCTGTCAAATATATTCAATTTTTATGATGGGAACTCGAAAGAGGACTTTAAGTATCTTGGCTTTAATATCAATCCCTATAAATACTTGAAAGAATATTGGGCATGGATAGTTTGTAGGATTTTTTATCCCCAATTTCTAGGGATAACTAAGGAGATGATGTCTACAGGCCCTCAGGTTGCATACATGGAGTGTCGAGAGACAACTTGACTAGTAGTGTCCACTTGCACAAACAAACACCCACCTCGCCACCATAGTTCCAAGTTCATCATGACGGTATCCACCACATCAGTTGGCTTCATGAAGACATTGGGTCTTGCTCCATGAGGTACAATCCAGGTATCATGGTGAGTGTAATTTCAATATTTGGATCATTTTAGTTTGTTGCATCTATAACTACTTTTGATTATATAATGTTTGCTTGGAAATTATTCTCTTTGTCCTGTTTCACTTTGGTGGTTGACTGATATGGATTTATGAGTGAAACGAAATGAATAATAGACTGAATACAATAACACAAAGATACGAAGAACAACAATAGATATCCAGTGAACAATAACTTATGTTGAATAAATAAAATAAGTTGAAACTGTAAAACTGCAAAACTTAAAACAACTTGCTCGAATGGTGGTAGCTATCTCTGAGAATAGATGTGGTTGCTACATGCATCGGTCTGAGAAGAATGATTGCAATGATGCTTCAGAGGCCTTTTTAACATTATTCATGAATTCCAAAACCCTATATATCCAAAAACCTAACGACCCTGGAAGTATAGAAAGATGCACCGATGTGAAAACTTCCAAAATAAGCTAGTTGGAATAGGTGGGCGCACTACAACAGAATAGGAAATTAACGCATAAAATAGCGTCAGAATTTAATGCACTTTACTCTATGAATCGGACACCTCTTCTGGTGCAAAACTGGGCGCAATATGGAATTTTTATAATTGCACCAGATTTAGCACCGAAATTAGCGCCAGATTTAGCGTCGGAAAAATAACGCCAAGAATAGCACCATGTTTAGTGAGAGGATTAGTGCCAAGTTTAGCACCAGGATTAGCACCAGGAATAGCACCAAAATTAGCGTCAGAATTAGCACCAGTTTTAGTGCCAAGTGTTGCTTCCAGTTTTGCTTCTAATATGCCTTCCAATTTTGCTTCCATTTTTGTGTTTGGTTTGGATTCTTGTTTTATGTCTATTTTTGCTTCTGATATGGATTCAAAATTTTCTTCCAGTTTGGCGCTAGGAATAACACCAGTTTTAGCGCCAGGTGTTGCTTCCAGATTTTCTTCTAATATGCCTTCCAATTTCACTTCCAGTTTTGCTTCTGATATGGCTTCTAATTTTTCTTCCAGTTTGGCTTCTGGTTTGGCTTCCAGTTTTACATCTAGTTTTGCTTCCCGTTTTGCTTCTAGCTTGTCTTCCAGTTTTGCTTCTAGCTTGTCTTCCAATTTTGTTTCCATTTTTTCTTCTGGTGTGGCTTCCAATTTGGCTTCCATTGTTGCTTCCTTTCTTTCTTCCAAAAATGATTATTGTTTTGCTTACAGTTATTAATTTAATATGTTTTATTTCAATTTAATTAGTTAAATATATCATGTCTCTTAAATAACTTATATAATTATACAGTAATTCATATAAATGCATTTGAAATATTTTAATAGGATAACATTTATAAAGAATTTTTTAGGGAAACAGACATCCATACAGATTAACATCATTATACTTATTAAATCTTCATCAAAATAGAATCTACAACATCCAGTATATATAAAATAACAAGATAATTATTATAGCATGATCATCATATATAATTAAAACAAGTGAGTCAAATATCTATAATTTAAGTCAATTTGACAACATCCATCATGAGAAGTAGATCAAAACCATCATACGTAATAAATATGCATCCAAAAATCATCAACCACTTTCAATATATAAAAATTGACGAGTCAATATTGATAAGATCATCATCATATATAACTAAAACAAGTGAAATTCAAATATATACACCAGTAGATCAATATCATCTGAAAATTATACATGTCCAACAGTCGACATAAGTCAAAATGATACATCATGTACAAATGATATAAATAAAAATGATAAATTATGTAAGACAAAATGATACAAGTCAATATGATATGTCATGTCTAAACGATATAAGTCAACATGAAACACGTCAAAATGATACAACTCAATAATATGGTACTGGAGGCCGTGAAAATGATACATACGATAGTAACCATGAAAAGAGGAATTATAACAATATATCAAAAATGATCCATGATGTAATATATATGGTCATTAATGTCATTGGATGCTACCAGCAACTGCCTCAACATCATCATCACCATTGTGATCATGATCATCATGATCGTCATCATCGTCATCTGCATCGGCAATGGCATCATTGTCATCTATATATGTGTCATCATGAGCATCATCTGCCATTTTAGCATCGGACCCAACATCATGATCTGGATATATTTGTTGAGGATGATCTAGATCTTCTTGAAGATCCTTGTTCTGCAAAAACAAACATTTGGAATGAAAAATTATTATTTATTTCATGCAATAATTAATTTCTCTTTATATATCTAATATTACAACATATGAAATGAAACGATAATCATATTACATCATACCAAAGTTCCCAAACAATAATAAAATATCAAATAACTTACAGCTAAGATGTCATTCCAATGATGTAAAGCATTCAACAATTCTAATAAATGTTAGTAAAGATCATAAAAAAATGTTATGCCTAGCCTTTCCTTGACATGCCATGCCTTGCATTGACATTCATTTCCTTAACATGCCATGGCTTTCCTTGCCTTGACATTCCATGCCTTTCATTGGCATGCCATGCCTAGTCTTGTCATGCCTTTCCTTGACAATCCACGCCTTGCCTTGACATGTCTTGCCTTGCCTTGCCTTCACATTCCATGCCTTGCCTTGACATGCCTTAATTCCTAGCCTTGAAAAACATTTCCTTGACATGCCTTGCCTTGAATTGACATGCCATTGTCTTTCCTTGACATGCCATGCCTTGCCTTTCCTTGATATGTTATGCCTTGGCTTGACATGCCATGCCTTTCCTTGACAAGCCATGCCTTGCCATGTCTTGTCTTTCCTTGTCATGTTTTTCCATGTGTTGTCATGTCTTACCATGACTTTCCTTGCAATGCATTGCCTTTCCATGCATTCCCTTGCCTTTCCTTGTCGTTCCTTGCCTTGACATGCCATGACTTCCCTTGGCATTCCTTGCCATGCCTTGCCTTGCCTCGACATGCCTTGACATGCCTTGTCTTGCTTTGCCTTGCCATGTCTTTCCTGGCATGCCTTACCTTGAATTAACATGCCTTGCATTGACATGCCTAGTGCCTAAAACCCAATTGGGCATATGGAGTCATAGGGATTTTAAGCAGACTGGAAATTGTGGATGATGCGGGGTAAGTTTGTTGTTTACACAAGCATAACTTAATAGTGAATTCAGAATTGTATGGCTGGAAGTTGACAGTTTTGTAGGCCCTATATAGGTTCTCTACTTATGTACATACTAGACAAAAAAGAGAGATTCTATCCCAAGTTCAAAGACACCATGCAACCTTTCAAAGAAATAATATGGTACAATGCTTCAAATCTGGGAATAAAAACAACAAAGAGATGAATTGTTAGCACCTTATTCATTCCTTTTCCTTCATGATATTGTAGAACATAAATTTATACGATAGATTAGATTTATCTTTAGGATGGTTGGAGGTGTATAACTAGTTCCTAAAACCCAATTGGGCATATGAAGTCATATGGATTTTAAGCGGACTAGAAATTTTGGATGATGTGGGGTAAGTTCATTTTTTACACAGGCAAATCTTAATAGTGAATGTAGAATTGTATGGTTGGAAATTGACAGTTTTGTAGGCCCTCTATAGGTTCTATGCTTATGCACATACTAGACAACAAAAAGAGATTATATCCCAAGTTCAAAGACACCATGAAACCTTTCAAAGAAATAATATCGTACAAATCTTCAAATCTGGAAATAAAAATACCAAAGAGATGAATTGTTAGCACCTTATTCATTCCCTTTTTTCCATGACATTGCAGGCCTAACATGAAGTCCTTCTTGTCACAAGTTTTAGCAAGAAATTCCAGCACACAAATTCACCAACAACCTGAAATATGAAAATCCAAACACATTTAGATAACCTTCATTCACATAACCTTCATAAGCAAGATAGGAAAAGGCCAAGCATGAGTTTTTTTTCAATTCTCCATCAACCATTACAAGGTGAGTGAGTCTCTATTATATAGATCTAGGGATCAAATCCCTCACCAAATAAAAATAATAATATCCAAAGCTAGATCCATGATCTCTCCTAGAAGTACATAAACAATAATATCCATCTAACAACCTCTAATACAATTACATGACCCTAGAGCAAGTAAAACAGTAAGATAGATGACCAATAAAGTGGAGATGCCATGTGTCCAATTCATGTACATGATGCCTCCATAGTTCAAGCAATTTTGACCAAGTAAATGCTCCTTAAATTCGCATGTGTGACCTTATCCTAGGGGATGGTCCTCCATAATACATCAAACCAAGTGCTCGAGTACCAAAGTGAGGGAGTAATCCAATAGAATAGTGGGTAAATGATCACCCAATAACAACCATATGCTCAAAACAAAACAAAAAACCTCCAAAGCATAAAATGTGCATAATAGGAAACACTCAATCAAACTAACAATGAAACATCATGAATAATCCATCAATGAAGTATAAAGATAGCGTCCAACTAAATATCTCCTCAAACAATCCAATCAAGGCACAAATATCCATGGTAAGGTGTTATAGGGGCATAACAATAAGCAAAACAAATGTGCAAATGGGTATCCCTCCTCAAGACACCTCAACACCAACCAAAGTGGTCAACAGATAAACTGTCACAAGGGAAGTTCCATGGGGAGTGTCGAAGAGAGTATGCACAAGCAAAATGTTGCTCACTAAGCCATAAATCTCCATCGAATAATATTTTATATCTCTCTGTCATGTATGAAGATAAAACCAACGAATGATAATCACTGATATCTATGCACTCAAATGACATGAGATGGCTTAAAACCATTAAACTCCAATGCGGGTTTCTTGGGAAGGGTCTTCAATCTGGATCCAAATCCTCATGTCACCTTCAAGGAAAGACTTTACTATTTTTTGTAGCCTATATGGCAAAGTTTTGTACCTCGGACAAGTAATTGGTAGATGTATTAGCTCTTTTTGCTTATGCTTGTGGTGGCTACTCTAAGCAACTAAGTTTTTTTTAAATGTTTTGTACATATGTTTTTTTTAACTTTATAAGGAAGCATTTTATTAAACAAAAAATTGTCTTTGTATATTAAATTTCTATCATGATGACAATTTACAAATCAACCTAGCCATGAGACTTCTTTCATCTCTGACAATTACATTACATGACTGATTACTAGGTCATCCTGTATGCCTATGGCTAAGACAATATTTATATGTATGTAGACTTTGTATCACTAACAGAAATAACTATATGACAAGTTATCAAATATAAAATCATAATCGTTGTTCACATATAAGGTAGGAATTATTTTACATATTTACTTTGTAGTAGATTTATGTGTGATCCCAAAAATGAAGTTACTTTCTCACTCTTTTGAAATTGAAAATAATCCATACCACTCATATTTTCATGGGGAAAACATTGATGCTCTTGAGAAAAGTTTAAAACTAAATAAGAGGAAGAGCCCAGCAGCTCTGACGAGGAAACACAAAACTAGCATATAATCCTTTGCATAAATAAATAACCCAAAAAGTCCAATCAAAGACGAACTATTATATTAAAATAAGAAAAATAAGAGCAACATATACATTTGAAGACCTCCCTCTGGTCTTTAAGCGGTTTGGTTCAGTTCCCTATGGGATGCAACACCAGTGATCATTGTATCGATCTCTTAACTAAAAGGGCCTTGTGGGGGTTATATATGCTAGGGTACTTTTGTATTCTACTTCCTTCCATAAAGAGAGAAAAACCAGGCAGTAACCTAGCCTGAACTGTAGTCAATATAAGTAAGAGGTAGTCATCCGCATCATTATGGGTTGGCCATCCTCTCTATTTGTAGGGCTCCCAATCCTAGCATACGAAGCAGGCTCAATGAATGTGATGCCAGATGATCAATGATTTTCTAATTGCCTTAGCTTGCTTCTCCATCCCTCTTGAATTTATCTGTACTTTTTGAGCTTCTCTAATGTCTCTCCATGCAAATGGGTGATAGTTCAGTTCAGAGCATTCATTTTTCCTTGTGGACTAACTCACTTATCAGTTATTTGGACATATTGTCCTCATTCTTTCCATGTAATGTTGGCTCTGACTGTCTACAAGTTATGAACTACACTTGTGTGTTGTGCCACTAACATAATCTTTTGAATTTGATTCCTAAGTTGCCACAGGTGAATGTAAGGGAATTTTTTCTAAAAAAAGGGCAAGGAGCTTGGAATTATGTTAAGTGAAAGGGTTACATTAGCTTTTCATATATTTATTGATATATGATTTTGGTTTAATTCTTGGCAGGAGGGAATTCCTCATTGGCAGGGGCAATTGGAATTACCATTTTTCATTCACTAGTCATGCAATCAGTTCATATGCCAATAGGGTTGTTGTGCATGCCAATTTGGCATGCACAGTAGCCAATAGGGTTGTTGTGCCCAAAACTTATTTGCAATACTTCCAATTATTAAGAATGCATACGATATGCTTAGACAAACCTAGAAACCAAACCAATGTACATGCTCTTGATCATTTCCTTGATTGTGTCACTTAACACACCATTTTATGCCATGCTTATACTTGCATTTTGGATGTTGATATTGTGAATCTTGTAATGAAATTGTGCAGGATGCATGGTTATGATGTTTCTTTTTTAGACACATCTTGATGCTATCGTATCCTTTAATTCCTTATTCGTCAAATCTTCATGCCATTGATATGCACATGTGCCACTTAACTCTTTCTTGCTTGTTAACTAGATACTTAGCTTTGTATGCAATCTCACATTAGTATATGATGAATGGGTATGCTCTTGATTTTCCTTTTAGTGTCACTTCTGAAAAGTAAGCATGAAAACCTATGCACTCGAAACATGAAAGTACATTAAACCTCCAAAATCACATAAGGCACCAATCAATCGAACGCATTAGTAAGTGAGGACATTGTCATGCACATCATGTTATGAAGGCCATCATGTTATGTTGTGGCATGTTAAAGCATTGAAAGGTTGTGTGGTTTGGGAGACTGCAAGGGTAGGTTATGGATGCAGCAAGGCTATGGATGCAGAAAGCATTGAAAGGGTGGTCACTGGAAACGACCAGTAATCAAATAGATCATGATAATGAAAATCAACAGGTAGAATTTGATTTCAAGAATAGAGAAGTGGTGATGTAGATAATTTTTTTACTAGTTAGTGATGGACAACATGCTCCCACAAGTGCAAGATTTGAAGGATGCCTTGATGGACAACATGCTCCCAACTTGAACCGCCTTAGATGAATTAAGAAACTTATAGGTAAAATGAGTTGACAAAAGTTTAGCATGATCACTTCTAGTGTATCAACATGTTTTAATATTTTTGAGGTCAGATATGATAATTTAGTGCTTGGGCTGTGATAGACATAAGGCTATGAGAGATGGAGAAGAAATGGCCTCTAGGCAAGATGATGCAATCATCTTGGATAATAATTTATATCAACTAATTAGCATTTGAAGTCCACAAATAAATGTCATCGCCTTGTTTATAAGGATACGTTCACCGTGTTTATAAGGATACTTTCAAGTTTCACCTTGTTTATAAGGATACTTTACTCATAGATAATTATCTAAATACAATTTTACCATTAACATCCACTATCAAGAAATAACCAAGACTGGTGCATCACCAAAAATAGAAAATAATGAGGCAAAAGAAGAAGATATTATATTACTGACCACTTTGAAGGGGGGTAATCTCCAAATGATTTCATATAAATCAACATGTCCCGTTTGTACTTTCACCTTGTTTATAAGGATACCTTACTCACAAATAATGATCTAAATACAATTTTATCGTTAGCATCCACTATCAAGAAATTACCAAGACTGGTGCATCACCAACAATAGAAAATAATGAGGCAAAAGAAGAAGATATTATATTATTGACCACTTCGAGGGGGGGTAATATCCAAATGAGTTCATATAAATCAGCATGTCCCCTTTGTACATATCATGTCTTATGTAAAGAGTGAAAGGAAGAAAAGAAGAATAACATAGTGAATGTAGGATATATAGTGTATCTCTTATAGATAATGTTAAAAAGAGAAGACAAAAAAGGTAGATAAGAAGAAGAAGAGAGTAAGATTGTGGGTAGATACATAACAATAATAGCCTAATTTCCTACTTTGTGTTGATCACCAAGCATAGGAAATTTAACCATCGTGTAACTAGGTGTTTACTTGACATTCATTTGTAAATACCAAAAACAAGAAACCCCAAACTTTGAATAAGAACTTAAAAACTACCTACCAGTTAAGTGAAGAGGAAGAAATTAGGCGCATGCTAACTTTCAAGCTCAGATCCAAAGGTACTTTGTCTCCAACTATTGGTAAATCTTGTCCAAAATTGTTATCACGTAAGGATGATCCTAAATTTCCCAATAAACCTGGAGAGCCATGAGTTGAAGTGGCAATGGTTGACGCCTTATTATTTGCCAACCCCTTAAATGCCTTGGCCTGTAGTCAAACATTTATTTTAGCATTACCTAAAACACATTCCAAAAATTTTAACATATTGAAACTTCTAAAAGAATTGCATATGTCTTAACTTCTCAATACTAATGATAAGGACAAGAAGATACCCTATCAACAGTCATTCTTAAAGAAAAAGCAAGAGAGCTTGATGAGAGCTCAGCAACATTACAAAAGTTTTTATATTCTTGATATTCAGCCTTTTGTTCAATGCTCTTATTTGTATATGTACTATTCATGGAAGTTTCTAGATTACTAGATGATGTATGATGTACATCATAATCACTTTGTCAAATCAATGGTATTTATTGTTAGAATATAATGGATGTGCTCCTTTTACCATTGAAAATATCAATATTGTCACCCAACCATAGGTCGAAGCCACCCTCTGAGCACCTTAACCTTGACAGAGAATCACTCTGGAAGCAAACCTTATGCTAGATAGCCAAACAAAGGGTAGCGCACCTTTCCCCAAGGATAGCGCATCAACAAGAGCTGATCAGATAGTCCAAACCCTAACCAAGAGATAGTCCAAGTGTAACTGCTAGCTGCAGCAGCTCTCCTCCAAACCTGTGCAGAAACTGGGCAACTGCAGTGCGCACAAGTGTTGCTTTGCAATACTGAGACTGCCTGCCAGAATGAGAACTATCCTCCTGTATTTATACTAATTCTGGCTAACTGTCTGGGCCGAATTCTCATTTTGGGTATCTATCTGTTCAGTATATATTATTATTTATGGTTGACTTCTTCTCTTGGAGGCTAATAACCTAATATTAATTATCTTCTTGAGCCGACAAGTCTTCTAGGGTTATTAGCCAACTCATTAGGGTTTCTTCTTGCTTCCCGGAGTATTCTATCCTCGTCAGGTTTACACGTGGAGGTAAATACCTCCCGCAGCGACCATAATATCAACACTCCCTCCTAGCTAGGGAGGTATTACAGGTAATGGTCTTGAGCACAAAAACATACCATTCACCCAGTAGCATCAACATAGTTGTATAGATTAGATCATGACTAGATCATGAACATCATCATCATCATTAGTGTCATCAGTTGCATCATCTCTCGAAACAATACTCTATCTGAGTAATCATACATGATGCTCACTCCATAGAGTGATACAAGAACCATTCTTCTAATCTAGAACAGTAAATGCTCTGAACCATTTTCCGTCTGGGAAATCTTTGTCCTTTGATTATCCATTTAACTGATAATCATTTCCAATATTGTTGATAGTCTTCAAGGAAATTGAAAAAAAATAGAACACAACTGTGTCTATCCATAGTAATACATAACTACAATCCAGTGGTACACTACCACACCAAGTAACACACAATTACTTGATCAACAACATATAGTCACGAACAGTGGAACACATCCACCATAGTAGTATACATCTATTGTCATACAGTCTTCATAACAATCATCTGATATCAACCTGCACAGAAACAATGTTATGATATAAACTAAATCATCTGGGCCAATCTTTCACTCACATCTGTGAGATCTGAAAGAATATCTGCCCTCAGAGTAGAACAACGAGATATCTGGACTATTCTTCTCAAGCAAGGAAGAATAATTGTCATGTCTTTTGAACCTAGACCATTCCCCACCCTGGGTCATTCTTCCTACACTAATCAAAGTGCACCCTGGAGAGAATGTATAAACCCTAAGGAATGTATGTCCCCAATTGTTGAGCCTGGACCATTCCCCACCTTGGGCCATTCCTCCTACACTAATCAAAGTGCACCTTGGAGAGAATGTATAAACCCTAAGGAATGATTGTCCGGACCATTTCCTCTGTTAACCACAAGAGGAAAAGATTGTCCTGTACCAACCTCCAAAATGGACCATTCCTCATGTTAACCACAATCAGAAATCGTTGTCCGACGAGGCGACCCAGTCTTCTTGAGTAACCCTCAAGAAGAAAGACTGACCTAGACCACTCCCCATGTTAACCACAATGGGAAGTCAATGTCTATGATACATCAGCAATCTGGACCATTTTCCATGTTAACCACAATGGGAAATTGTTGTCCATCAGAAATCTCAATCCACTTTCCAAACAGGAAAGAATCTGTCCAAGCTGGACTATTTTTCAATCTTGAAAATGAATGTCCTCAATAATATTTTCAGTGCTCCCTCCCAACCTGGGAGTCATATTTTCCCTTTTCAATAAGGAAGTCGTCTCCATGAGCTCCAGCTTGAGTACTCAAACTCTTTCATCTTGGATAGAAGATTTACCAAAATGTCTACTTATCTGCTCATCTATGGAGATATGTATTGGAGAACCACTTTCTCCTTTCTGGACTTCATCACGGATAATGTAATGCTTGATTTCAAATGTACTTTAGTCTAGAGCACTGATTTTTTGTGAAGGCTTCATGTACAATAGAGTATATCATTGTTGGAAAACTGGAACATATCCATGTGGCACTTATTTTTTCATCATGAGATCTGATCTACTGAGTAATCATCTTGATACAATATCTTTCTTATAGAAAATCTTCACCACGCTTTTGTTGTGCACTGGAGGTTCTCCACCAAGTTGTCTTTTTCCATCTGCATTCAAGGGTCTCTTTTTAGTATGCCTCAAATTCTTGAGGTTTCTCTTCATACTCTCTTTGTTCAATTAGTCTTTGCATTTATTTGATGTAGAACTCCAACTCATGGATGTTGCAGATGATATAATGACTCATGTAGAGATATGTCTGGTTTACTGGAACAAATAATCATCATAGTCTTGTCCCTCCATCTGGGAGAACCTCTAGTTCTAGATCTTGAAAAGATTTCATTCATAAGTCTTCCATACACTGCTCTTCATCACGACTTTCAGTTCCTCTGCTTGATTGCTTTTATTGAGTTCATATCAAGCTGGCAATCTTGTGATTCTTGATACAATGACTGGTTGTTCTAGCTTCTCTTTCTTTCTTTGAATCTTTATGTTCTTCCTCGTGTTTGGGTCCATGGAGTAGATTCCATGCCCTAAATATTCCATTTCTTTCTTTCATCACAGGACCACGGATGTGGATGGACAACCAGTGATACTTTAAAGGCTTCTCTTCGAAGAAGACTTCTTCTAAGGTCGGACTGAACATGTATTGTCTGCTATCATGGATATATATATATTATCATCTTCAATGGATCATAGGATTAGCTCCCTCCTAATCCTTGCTTCATGTATGAATACATGCTCTTCTTTTATGGTGATATATAATTGGCTCCCTCCATCTAGGAGATTCCATGCTTCCGTCTTCATCCTCATTCCCTTCTGCAAGGTGTTATAGGTCTTTCTCCAATTTCCTCTTTGATTGTTGACTTCTTTCTGTCTTTGCTTCTTTTAAGTCTCTTCATGATGGATTCAGCTTATCTTGCAATAGCTTTCACATGATTTGTTTGACGTATTTCATCATGTGTATTATCTAATGATATCCATCCTTATCTTGTTGTTCTTCCATAGGTATAGTTCTTCTTGGAACACATTATCTTCCAAGAGATAGATATACAAGATATGTACAGAGATGATGCAAACAAGATCTGTACAAGAAACAAGAAGAGTATTGTTACCTTTAGAATAAGAAGTCTCTTTCAGCCTGCTTAGTCTTATTTGTAGGTTCCTTTTCTTCGGCAACTGATGCTTCGTGTTTCTCCTTCCTTTTCCTTAGCTTGGGACAATGATTCTTGTAGTGACCATACTTTCGACAGTTGAAGCATTGTATTTTTGAAATGTCTTTCTCTTGATTTGGCTTCCTCCTTGAGCCAAACTTCCTATTGTTCATGAAATTCTTGAATATTGTTGTGAAGCATTGATCATCGTACTTCTTTTGGGGTTTCTCTTTTGCACTGATCCTTGATTCTTCTTGAGCACGACAAGTCCAAAGTTCTTCAAATGTCGGATACTCCTTTCTTGTGTTCATGCTTGCGAAAAATGCATCCCACGTCTTGGGAAGACCATTGAGTACTATGTTTACCAATTCCTTCTCTGAGATGATCTCTTCAATAGCTTGTAGTTGATTTCTTAACTGAGAGATTCTCACAAAATATGATGTTATGTTGTCCTCATCATTCATCTTCATGTCACGGAGCTCATTCTTCAGACTCATGACTTGTCCAATGTTTCTGACCGAGAAGAGATTTGGTAGGGCATCATACATCTTCTTCGATGAGTCAAGATGGGAGATGTAGGGTATCAAGTGGTCTTTTCTAGATTCCACTATGATACTCATAGCATTGATGTCATTGTCTTTGAACTTCTCCATAGTTGCAACGTTCTGTGGTTCCTTCTCTTTTCCTTCTTCAAACTCTAGCTTCGCGATCTTTCCTTTCACGATATCCAGCACTTTATTCTTGGCAAGGATGAGGTCAATCCTTGTCTTCCACGCTCTGAAGTTAGAGGCTCCATCTAGCTTGTTCTCTGACTTCATAGAATAAGTCATGGCTGCTTTGACTTGGTCAAACCCTAAATTTAACCACAAACTCAAACTTGACGTCTTGGCTTGCTGAGAGTACCAGGAGATGTGCTAGGCTAGGATGCATTGATCTGTCCGGAGATTAGGTCAATCTCTTCACTTAAGGTGTCTCAATGAGAGGATTAGGGATTCAGCAGCTGCACCTGTTAGTAACCCTAGTGGCAATGCTTCAACGAGCTTAATATCCTTCTGGCTATGTTTCCTTCCAATGGTTAGACTGAATGAAGGAGGTGTGGGCCCATAACCTGTTAGAATATAATGGATGTGCTCCTTTTACCATTGACAATATCACTATTGTCACCCAACCATAGGTCGAAGCCACCCTCCGAGCACCTTAACCTTGACAGAGAATCACTCTAGAAGCAAACCCTAGGCTAGATAGCCAAAAAAAGGGTAGCGCACCTTTCCCCAAGGATAGTGCATCAACAAGAACTGATAAGATAGTCCAAATCATAACCAAGAGATAGTCCAAGCGTAACTGCTAGCTGCAGCAACTGCAACAGCATCTCTCCTCCAAACCTGCACAGAAACTGGGCAACTACAGTGTGCACAAGTGTTTCTCTGCAATACTGAGACTGCCTGCCGGAATGAGAACTGGCCTCCTTTATTTATACTAATTATGGCTAACTGCCTGGGCCGACTTCTCATTCTGGGTATCTGTCTGTTCAGTATATATTATTATTTCTGGCAACTTTTGAAGTATGGGGTTAATTCCAGTCCTCAAGATAAATAAGATAAGATAATTTTAGTAATGTCCACCGAATGTCCACAAAAATAGGTCAATGGGACTGAATACTATAGCATGTATGAGTACAATGTGGGAGGGCAAACGAAGCTCCTAGATAATTCCAAAAATGTCATAAAGAAAGAAAACAAACTTTAGTACAGTCTCACAATGTATATTGTCGTAACAAAAAGGTAATTTGGAAGAAAAATATGTGTTCCATATTTTGGCTTGTGTTATCACATGCTAAATTTTTTATGAATTTGGTAAAAATTGTATTCTCAGGAAAAACATTTGGTTTTACAGGGCTATTTTGACTCTCAAGGTTATATGTAGGGTTATTATTGGACATTAATCCCAATATCCAAGTCCACAAGTCAAGCACCAAAGCAATACCAAGCGCCAAACCACCAAAGGGAGGAGGATCCCACAAGGGTTGTTTTCTATGCACTACGCATCAAGGGAGGTTGGAGGCATTCATGTATATATACACTAGTGAATGTTTTTTTCCTGGTCGATGTGGGACTATTATTCACACAGAAAAATTAAAAAAAAAGGGGTGCCAAACAAATGTTCAAACCCTAACGCAACCAGATGTCAAGATATTGTGTCGAGCACATAGTTGTCAACACAAACATGCACAGTTTAACTGAAGTTGAAACTCCAAAGGGCCAAATGTTTGAACATAACTGTCATGTACATGCAAGAATTCACAAAGCGCAATAACAGGAACTTTTTTCCTCATTTTAAAATATTGATCCTACCCATTGTACAAATTACCGATTACAATCAAAATCCAAACGCCAAATGTTTAATTGAGTATCCATATGTCAAGAAGAAAGTTCCCAGACTTGGACGATTGGCCTTTCAGATCAGAGGGACCGAATAAAGGAAAGGTGTGCACAATTTCCATATTACAATGCCTTCAAGCCAGTCAAACTGGTAAATATGTTTCTTACATGTCACACAAGCGAGTGTTCTCGATATAAATACCCATTTTTTGCATGGCGTCATACATACCAATGGTTTTGAACACTTGCTGTGCATTAATGGTCGAGAGTTGGGATTTCTCAATCTAGTGCAGGAGACGGCATTTGATATCAAATAAGACCTAAAAGACTCAGCTTTATGCGGCTTCGGCGTCCCCATGGTCATCTGTGATGTCGCTTTGACCAATGTTTTGGGTGTAGCTACAGTTGGCAGATTTTCAATAGGCCTTGAAGTGGAAAATAGTGTCGTATGCAAAAGGAGGTGTAGGAATTGTAATAGCGAAGAGGCTTTGTAATGTACCATGTGTAGAGGTAGTGGGAAGGTGAAATATCATGTGAAGAATTTTGAGCTAAATGATAGTGAAAAGACAATGCCAATGGCCATTTGGGTTGTCCATTACCCAGTGAACTGTTATTCAAGTTTATTTTGACAGTGATGCAGGAAATTTCAAGTCAGATGCCATTAACAAATGGTAGGCCACTCATTATACTAAAAGTAATTTCAGAGTTGTTTTACACCACTTTGTACATCGGGCTTGTCCTCACTGCTCTTTCATTCAGCCTTAGAATGATCACCTCCAGGAATTAAATGAAAAAGCCTCTCATTGGAAAAAGTCCAAATCAAGCTCAACTTGAGTGTTGTGATCTGGTGTCTTGATATCATGGGGTTTCTCTATCATTGGGGATTAACCTAAATTTTAAATAGGGTCGAACATCCATTGTGAGAAGCCGAAGGGTTTCGACTTGCTCTTCCTTCATTCACTTCAGCTCGGACGACTCTCGAGAGTGGCACTATCGAAATCGTTTTCCCGTCCTTTGCAAAATTTTGATTTTGAATGTTGAAACATCAAAAATTCAGTATTATCCAGTATCAAACCTTCTATTCCATCCATAATGGATAACATACCTACAACGAAGAAGATGTTGACTCTAGTCCACCAGCATTCTAATAATTCCTTACGCGAGCACCACTATTGTTTGTTCAATAGAGAAAATGGAAAATCGAACTCTTGAACTCAACCTCTTCTAATCCATTGTAGCTTGCACTCTTCCTTTGTGACTCGATTTCTAGTCCTCCTCGTCATTGATGGTGTTCCTCCTTTGTTACTTTGTTATGGTTTCCTAGTTTTTCAATGGCAGAGGTTAGGTAAAATAGGGTTTCAGAGGGAAAAAATAATCGGTGAGATGATTCCACGCTTTTATATTTAGCCTCGACCCCCACTTCCCACCCTTGACCCCACTTTCCACCCCAAAACATGACCCCCCATACTATATTGATATCTATTATTAAAAAAAACCTCAACCCCTTATTATATGTCAATATATTGTTTTGATTTTTTCCACTTTTTAATACCCTTTTATGAGCGGACGTGATAGTGTATTTCCTAGTTAGTGAATCCCCTGTGCATTGGATCTACTAGTTCACCTAATCAAATCTAGACTACTATGGAAGGATTATTTGGGAAGTAGTATGTGTGAAGAGGATATCAGTTGGAGAATGAGCTCAATAGCTTGAGCCCAAACAATTTTGACACCATCCAGGACTTTCTCACTAAGTTGAAATCCTTGAGGTTATAGCAGAAGTTGTGTGGGATTGACAAAGAATATGAACAACTTGTTATGTCCATTCTTGCCAAACTTGGACCTGATTACTCTATTTTAATTTCCACATCCCATGCCACCAAGAATTCTCTTGGAGCTGCTTGGAAGATCCCATCCCTTGATGATGTTGTTGTTGTGATGATTAGGGAGAAAGATAAGCTTCTCGGACCAATCTCCGACCAAGATTCTGTAGATGGAAATGATGAATGATGAAAATGAGACCGCATAATGAAGGTTCATTCAAACATGGAGGATGTCAAAGATTATGCGGGAACGTCAAACATTCTTGAGTCTTGAAACCCTCAGATACCATCAAGGCATGTATCTCATCTAATCATATCAAATTTCAACCCATACAGGCATAGTTCGAAGAAATTTCAACGTTGGCACCATTCACTGCTCACCATGCAGCGTCGGTAGATGACATTGGTTATGGGTGTGTTGGAATACGTTCCATGACATTTTAATAGATTTTCGACAAATATTTTATAGATGGGAATGAGGAATAATGATAATGAGATTGCATGATGAACATTGATGCAAACATGGATGATCTCAAAGATTATGCAAGCACGTTGGGAATCCTTGAGTCTTGAAACCCTCTTATACCGTCAATGCATGTGTCTACTCAAACCATGTTAAATTTGGATGCATATAGGAACATTTTGAAGAAATTTCAGTGTTCACCCCATTCACTCGTCACTGTGCGATGTCGATGTATGGCATTGGTGATGGGTGTGTTGGTCGAAGATGTTCCATGAAATTTCGAGAGATTTTCGACAAAGATTTTATATATGGGAATTATGATGAATGATGACAATGAGACTACATGATAAACGTTGATGTAAACATGGACGACATGCCTTGCCTTGACATGTATTTTCTTACCTTGGCATGCCATGCCTTGCCTTTCCTTGGCATGCCACGCCTTGCCTTGCCATGTCATGCCTTACCTTGGCATGCCTTTCCTTGCCTTGACATGCCTTGCCTTGACTTGACATGCCATTTCCTTGCCTTGACATGACATGCCTCGCCTTTCCTTGACATGTCATGCCTTGCCTTGCCTTCATATGCCATGCCTTGCCTTGACATGGCATGCTTATCCTGGCCATGCCTTGCCTTGACATGTCTTTCCTTGCCTTGTCGTGCCTTTCCTTGACAAGCCATGCCTTGCCTTGACATGTCTTTCCTTTCCTTAACATGTCATGTTTTTCCATGCATTGTTATGCCTTGCCATGACTTTCCTTCGAATGCCTTGTCTTGCCATCCATTCCCTTCCCTTGCCTTGCCTTGACATGTCATGTCTTGCCTTGGCATTCCTTTCCTTTCCATGCCTTGTCCTGACATTCCTTGCCTTGACTTGTCATGCCTTTCCTTGACAAACCTTGCCTTGCATTGAGGATCAACAACCTAGAAATGCCAAAACAATGCCCAAGATAGCAAGGTTAGTGAGGGTGCTTCCTCCAATGTAATAACCAAATCATCAAATGATGGATCTCATGGACATGTGTGCAATAGTGGCCCCTTGGTTTTCACAACAACCCCCTTAAAGAGATGGATGTCCTAAAAATGTGTGCCATTAGTACCAATTCATGTGCAAGAAACCATCTCTCCTCAAACCAAAGACCAAAAGTGGGACAACCTAGGAAAATATGCATAAAGGGTGAAACATCCCACTAAACCAATCTGAAAAAAACCCTAAAACCTTGTGCTAGAGAATGAAACATTGTGCTAATACCATCAATCATATCAAAACCATGAGGCACTCTAGAAATATGTGGAGGGTAGTTAGGCCTCCTCAATAAATGTGCGAAGATGTAATGACCAAGGAAGCATTCCATGATATGAGTCAACCAACCTCCTTGAAAGCTCAACCAAATGCTAAAAATAGGGCCCCAAAGCTAAGGCACTCCTCACGAATATATCTCAGCCATCGAATGAAAAACACACTTTCCAAGGCATGCACCTTAGGGATATGTGCCCTAGAGTGAGGGCACACTATCTCAAGGAGTATCAAGCAATGAGCAATAAAACTTAGGGAAAAACCTTAGTTGATGGGTAAGAAAAGAGTGAACCATATATGTAAGACCCTCATCAATCCTAGTTCTCTATCAATATCCACACGTAATATGCAAGCCTCCAAATATGCAGTGATTCCCCAAGAGTTGATGCTAAATGAAACAATAAGTATCAAATCCACAATCGATAGCCATCAAGACACACATCCTCCAAACACAACATGCTTGGGAAGGGTGTTCAAACTAGTACAATGCCTCATACAATATGAGGGGTAACATGTAGAATAGGTCAGCCATATATAAGCCAATTGATTTAGGAGACCGTTATTGCAAGATGAGGCTGCAAGAGGTAATATATATATATATATATATATATCTAGACGAAGCATTGTTACACCACAAATGGCCTCCGTGCATATGGAAGACATCATTAATGCACGTATCTCACAATGATTTAAATAAGTAACTTTGTTAACTTCATTATTTTTATATTGTTTGCATTTTAATGTTGGGCACAAATTTTTTATTATGTTTTATTAAGAACTAAACATAAAATAATTAAACAAAATAAAAGATTTTAATCACCTAGAATTAGGTGAAAATTTAATTAATTAAAGTTCAATTTTAGTTTCATGTTTCGTATCAAAACACCAATATTCAATCTCAATGATTTCACTAAGTCTTAAAACCCTCCCATACCGCCAATGCATTCACCTAGTTAACCATGTAAAATTTCATCGCAAACAATCACATTTTGAAGAAATTTCAACGTTGGCCCCATTCTCTGCTCACTGTGTCGGGTCGGTTGATGACAATGTAGATGAGTGTGTTGGAAGACATTCCATGACATTTCAAGGGATTTCTGACCAAGATTTTGTAGATGGGAATGACGAATGATGAAAATGATCAAACCTCATAATGAAGGTTCATGAAAATGTGTAGGATGTCAAAGATTATGCGGGGACATCGTGCATCCTTAACTCTTGAAACCCTCGCATACCCTCAAGGCATGTGTCTTGTTTAACCATGTCAAATTTCAACCTAACCCCTAACCACTAAGCCATTGACCCTTAAAGCCTTAATCCTTAATCCCTAAATCCTTAAACCCTAAACCTTAGTTAATCACTAATCCCTTAACACAAAAGTCCTAAATCCCTTAATCCCCAATCCATCGACCCTTAAACACTTAAACTCTAATCCCTAATCCTTTAATCCATAAACTGCTATTCCGTAAGAAATTAAACATTAATCCCTAGCCCATAATACCTAATCCATTAAACTACCTAACCCATAAGCACCAAATCCCTTATCTCTTGACCCTTAATCCCTTAAACCATAACCCATAATTCCTTAACCCTTAATCCATGTACCCCAAATCCCTAAATCCCATAATCCTCAAAGCCCTTATCCACTTAACCCCCAACACCTCAACTAATTAACTATTTAGTAACATTCGGCACAAAACCCCATTAATTGCTCATCGTGCAACATTGGTGGATGGCATTGTTGATGGGCATGTTGGAAGACATTCCATGACATTTCAAGAGAGTTTCGACAAGCATTTTGTAAATGTGAATGATAGATGATGACAATGAGACTACATGATGAACATTGATGCAAACGTGGATGATCTCAAAGGTTTTTTGGGCACATCAGGTATCCTTGAGTCTTGAAACCCTCTCATACAGTCAAGGCATGTGTCTAGTCTAACCATGTCAAATTTCAACGCATACAGGAACAGTTTGAAGAAATTTCAAAGTTGGCCCCATTCACTGCTCATCATGTGACATCGGTGGATGAAATTGGTGATTGACATGTTGGAAGAGGTTCCATGAAATTTCAAGAGAGTTATGACAAAGCCCTAACTCCCTTAACCCCTGATCCATTGATCCTTAAAGCCTTAATCCCTAATCCATAATTAACCTTTAATCCCTCAACCTTAATTAATCACTAATCCCTTAACACAAAATCCCTAAATACCCTAACCCCTAAGCCATCAACCCTTAAAAACTTAACACTGATCCCTAATCCCTCAATCCATAAACCCTTATGCCCTAAGCACTTAAACATTAATCCCCTAGCCCATAATACCTAAGCCATTAACCATTAAACTACCTAACCCATAAGTGCCAAAACCCTTAGCTCTTGACCCATAATCCCTTTAACCCTAACCCCTAATCCATTAACCCTTAATCCATGTACCCCAAACCCCTAAATACCATAATCCTCAAAGCCCCTATCCACTTAACCCCCAACACCTCAACTAATTAACTATTTAGGCTAATTTGGCTACATTTGGTGCCACTTATGGTGCAATTTCTGGCACTAACTGGGGTGCTAAAGAAGGTGCTAAATGGGGCACAATTTCCGGCGCTAAATGGGGGGGAATTTCCGGTGCTATTAGCGCCTAAATTTTGTGGTTAGTGCAAAAAATGCCATAAATAACTCTGTCCCGATAAATAGCACAAGATTTTTCAAAATAATGAAGAAAAATACATTAAAACCAACTTTGGAAGAAAAAAATGGGAGCAAATCACAGGGATTTGTGGTAGTGGTGACCACCAATATCCATCTGGATGTTATGTAGGGCTTCAAGATAGCCCCAGAAGTGCAGAACCCACAATTACAAAGAAATGTCATCATTAAATGGAAACTTGTTGAACTAAAAACTGTCAAAAGGAGCCAGTTGGAATAGGTGGGTGGCCACCAATATCCACCGATCAGTCCTTCCCCCTTAGGAAGAAATGGTCTCCATTGCATTGAGTTCCCCCATCAAGTGAGGAAATTTCTATTGAATTTGGCTCTGGGTGAGCCACTTGCCTTGGTGTAGAAGTTGTCATGCCTTGACAACCCGATAAAGTTGGATCCTCTATTGGCGAGTGCCCTTGACCTGTGTGTCCGCTATCTTATCAGTGGATGCATATTCCATGCAGTCAGGGTTGATATTTGTTGGTGTCAATTGTTCGACGATCTCTCAGGTGTCCAATAATGGTGCAAACTATGGTCGGAGGAGGTCCACATTGAAGACTGGGTGCAAGCAAAGGAAGGGGGGAGTGTTTAGCTCAAAAGCATTGTCACCCACAGCCTTGGTGATAGTGTAAGGCCCTTAGAAAAGTGGACAGAGATTCTGATGGGGACATGTAAGGCGTTCTTTCTACAAATGTAACCAGACCTTGTCTCCCACCTAAAACTTGTGTGGTACCCGGTGTTGATCATGGCTCTACTTGTACTTAGAATTGGCTTTCTACAAAATCTCATGTACCTGTTGGTGGATGTGTTGAATATTCTCAATGAATCGGGTGGCTTTGTCGGCCTCAGAATTAACATGGGAAGATTATGTCTTTGTGGTTGCAAGAGGTAGTGCAACATCAATGGGACCCAAGGGTTGGAATCCTAGCCCCACCTGAAATGGGCTATGGCTTGTGGAGATATGGAGAGCGTTGTTGTAGCTATATTGAACATAAGGAAGACTCTCATCCCATGTACGTGGATGCTTAGAGTTATAGATGCACAGGATGTGCACAAGTATCCGATTGAGGACCTCTATTTGGCCATCGGTTTGAGGGTGGAAGGCAGTTGATTTAGTGAACTTGGTGTCCAACAATGACAAGAGACTCTGCCAAAATGTGTTGAGGAACCTGTTGTCCCGATCGAAGATTATGGCCAATGGTATCCCAAAATGGACCCACACACATTCGAAGAAGAGCTCGACAATGTTTGTCGTTGTGATGTTCTTCTTGGAAACTATGAGAATGGCCATCTTCGAAAACCGATCAACCACCACAAATACACAATTATTGCCTTGCTTGGTGGACAGAAGGCCAGACATGTAATCCATCGAGATGGATTTCCAAGGCCTCTCGGGAGTAGGAAAAGGGGTGTATAAGCCTTGCTTCTTGATGGATGGCTTGGAAATGGCACATGCAGTGCAAGATATGATATACTTATTGACATCTTGTCGAAGTTTTGGACAATAAAAATGTTTATGTAGAACGGCCACAGTTTTCTCCACACCAAAATGTCCTGCCATCCAATTGTAGTGAGCCTCCCAAATCAACTTTGCACACTCGCTTGCAAGAACATAGAGGTGGCCCATATGGCATAACAGTCCATCCTGAATGTAAAAATCGATGACATTTGGGCATGTACCCAAGAGTAAATAGGTGGTGGTGAAGTCAGGATCTCTTTGATAAAGTTGGGTCCACTCAGATGCATCATGCCCATAGGAATGGAGCACAGTGGTGAATGCAGCCATGAGAGCTCGACTGAGGTTTTCAGTGACACGATTTGTGCTCCCTATCGTATACTTGATGTTGAGATGGAACTTTTGCAGGTATGTTGACCTCTTTTCATGGCGGTTGTTCTGCAACTTCCCCTGTGTTTGTATGAACTACAGAGGCTTGTGATCAATGTGGATGATTGTCTTCTTTTCCAAAATGTAATGTTTCCATTGATGGAAGTCTTGCACAATGGAATACATTTCCTTGTCATAGGTGGGGTATTTTCAAGAGTTTCTCACTATGGTATGCTATTGGATGACTATGTTGAGTGAGAACTTCACCTGCAGCATAGTCGGATGCATCAGTCTCAATCTCGAACGGTTTTTGCAGATCGGGAAAGGAGAGTACTGGAGCTGAGAACAAGCGATGCTTCATATAATCAAATGCTTGTTTTTTTGCCTTCCCCCATGCAAATATTTCTCTCTTCCACCGCCCTTGGTCACTTGGATGAGGGCCCATGCAATATGGGAGAATCCCAACATGAACCGTCAGTAGAAGTTGGCAAGTCCCAAGAAGCTTCGAAACTTCGTTAGTGTGGTTGGGGCTGGCCTATCACGGAAGACTTGGATCTTAGGTGGATCCATATGTACCCCATGCTCATCAACAATGTAGCCAAAGTATTGGACCATGTTCATGCCAAAGGATCATTTTTCCAAGTTGGCATATAGATTGTGTTGTCGCAGAGTGCTCAAAACCTGTTGAATATGCTACATGTGCTCATCACAATTTTTGTTGAAGATGAAGATGAAGATGTCATCTAGATATACCACCACAAAATATTTGGTGAAGGGTCTCAATACATCACCCATCAACTTCATGAAAGTGGTTGGTGTGTTTTTTAAGACAAAGGGCATGACCAGTTATTCGAAGAGACCTTCTTTAGATTTGAAAGATGTCTTCCATACATCAGTCGGTTTGATGGGAACCTGGTGGTAGAGAGACTTTAGGTCAATCTTGCTAAAGAACTTTACCCCCTTGAGTTGGTCAAGAAGGTCATCAATTTGGGGAATTGGGTACCAGTTCCTTACTGTGATTTTGTTTAATGCTCTGTAATCAATGCAGAGTCGCCAGGTCCTATCTTTCTTCTGACCCAATACAATTAGGCTTTCGCAAGGGGAGGAGTTGGGTCTAATGTGCCCCTTTTGAAGAAACTCTTGGATCTGACACTTGATTTCGTCATTTTCCATCATCGAGAAACGATAGAATGGTCCATTAAGCAGAGGTGGATCAAGGGTTAGATCAATTGGATTCTTAACTTGGCAGTGCATCGATGTTGGGTATGTGTTATATTGTTTGCACGACTAGTGACAACATCTACTACATTGTGTCGGGTGCGTAGGCAGTTTTTCGACACATGGTTTTTGCCGATGGTTTTCTATTTATGGTTAAGGAATTAGGGTTCTTAACTAATCCATGTCATTCGGTGAGGGTTTTGGATGTCGTTGACTCCTATATGTATATTGCATTGTAAACAATGTATCACTATGAATGAATATAGAATATGTTGGTTTTCTCGTTTTGGGTTTCCAGGGGAAAAATCTCTGTGTAATTTTTGTATTTTCCATTGTATCTTTTTTGTTCTTTTACTGAAAATCTATTTGTAGTAAATATTGTACAAGGTTAAAATCTACATTTGGTATCAGATCTTTGTTGGCTTCAGGGGGACACCTTTGTGGTCAAGGGTTTGGCTCAAGACTGTGATAAGCCTTGTTACAGTGGGAGATCTGTGGTATTGATTTTTTCAAGTGAAAAGAAATGGAGAGTAGTTCGAAAATGGAGATCGAGAAGTTTAATGGGAAAAGTTTTGAGTTGTGGAAGCTCAATATGGAAGATCTATTGGTGGACAGAGATCAGTGGATCGCGGTGGATCCAGGTACTGCACCTATAGGAACTTTAGCAAATGAATGGAAAATTTTGGATCAGAAGGCGAAGAGCACAATCTGACTGTGTCTCTCAGATTTAGTATTACTGAATGTGTCAGAGGAATCTATAGCCAAATATTAATGGGATAAATTGGGGAAGTTGTATCAGTCTAAGTCCCTAGTAAATAAACTATTCCTGAGAAAGAAGTTGTATAACCTAACGATGAGAGATGGAGACTCGGTGGTAGAGCATTTGAACACCTTCAATACCATGGTAAGTGTTGACCCAAAAATATGCTCTGGGCTCAACATGGTGTTTTACATAGTTACTTCTCCATAAACTCCCCTTGGTGCTATGGTTCCAGTCGAAGACAGTGGCGGGGGTCATAGTTGCTATGGCCTCTGCCCTTGAAAGAGTATCAGTTGGTTGCTTTTAGGGATTTGTGGTCCTTCCCATGAAATTTCTTCCTCATGTCAAGGCTGTTCTATTCAAGGAATACAACACTTCCAAGTGTTAGGGATCGGGACAAGCTTTTCAACAAGCTATCATGAGCTCGATTCCGAGTCAGTATGACCCATATGAGGGATACAAAGTTAACGTCACTCGGATGGGAAAAACCAATATCTGTGGCTTCCTGGTCTGATTATGTTCAGATTATGGTATCAAAGGGAAAATCAAACCCATACATGGTGTAGGGAAGTATTATACCTTTCCAACGGTATATCCCGTGCTTGGTTTCGACCCCCGGTTGGTAAGAACGAGCCTTCGCAAGTTTATGACCACTTTTGGACATCAAATTGGTTGCAGTGATTCATGATTTAAAATTGGTGGGTAAGGTGTTATAAATCAGATATTCAATTATTCCACGCTGTAATAGACTCATACACCTTTCCAACGACATCTTATTTGCCTCATTCCGACTCCAGATGGCCGTGTTAGAGCTATCACAAGTTGGCCAATAATTTTAGGCAAAAAGGGGTCCACCAAATCACATGACAGGGTTTCATAACAGATAAGACAGTCATAAATGACCCTGGCACAAAATTATATTGTCACCTCATCAAAGTAATAGTCAATACCTTTCCAACGGTACCTTATTTTCCTCGATTGGATATCGTATGACGATTTGGCACCTTTCGCAAGATTAGGTGTCATGTGGGCCCACTAGCAAGTCAGGGGTTTTTAAGTGGCCACTGATTCCGGCCGAATTTGAATGCTAAGGTAGCTTTATCTCAAGTTGGTGATGACATATTCCTGATGTCCTCGTCAAGACCTTTCCAACGATGTGACTTGCGTCCGATTCCGACTCCGTCTCTCCAGTCAACATTTTTGGGTTGAATCAGCTGCACTAGAGTCAAAGTCAAAGTCAAAGTCAAACTTTGCCTTGCACAAAATTCCAAAAATATTAAAAAATTAATAAAATGTTTTATTAAACATTTTCAGAGAAAAATGGAAATTTGAGGAATGGGCACGTAGCCTCATGCAAAATGGGGAAAATTGGTTTTTTTTGAAAAAATTAAAAAAAAAA
>ML842147.1:16818-32109 GCA_009831015.1 Picea engelmannii
AAGAATTTTAGTAGAAGAGATTTTGTATTTAATAGTGGCATATAATTGTTATATCAAGAGAATACAGGAAATACATAATTTGTATTAAACTTTCTACATGGTATCAGAGCACAAGAAATTGCAGAAGTTGAGTTTGTGATTAGATAGAATTCAAATTTGCAGAAAGATTTTCTTGGTGCTACAGCTGATTCAGGATCGAAATGGCTTTCAATGGCTTGAGGTTAGAGTATGCACTTGAGGGAAACTTGAACTGCATTTATTGGAAGGACATGATGGAGGCAGTACTCGAAGACAATGGCTTGAAGGAATTCATTGACAAATATGTTCCTAAGCTAGATGTTGCAAATCTTGATGCATGGAAAAAGAAAATGGGAAAGGCGAGAAGGATGCTATTGGAGGGAGTATGAGACCACATTGTCTCAAACCTCCATGGGAAATCCACACCATATGCAATGTGTAATACTTTGACGGATCTATTCCAAAACAACAACGACCATAGAAAATTGGAGCTCAAAGATAAACTCAGAAAGATCAAGATGGAGAAGGGCAACTCCATTCCAAAATATCTCACTAAGTTTGTCCAGTGTCGAGATGAGCTGGGGAGTGTGGGAATAATAGTCGTTGATGATGATTTTGTGAGCTTGGCTCTTCTAGCACTTCCCAAAAATTGGCACAATTATCAAGACTCTGTCAATGGAAGGGAAAAATTGCCACATTGGGAACGACTATGGTCGGATCTAGTGCAGGAGGAGTTCAGGAAGAACACCAGATACGGCTCTTCATCAAAGCATGATGATGAAGAGGATTGTGCTTTGGATTTCAAGGCAAGGAAAGGGAAGGGGAATAAATTCTATTCAAAATCCAATTCTAAAGGCAAGAAGATGGATTTGTCCAAAGTGAAGTGTTTTCACTGTCACAAACATGGGCATCTCACTACTAACTGTCTGCAGAAGAAGAAGAAAAAGAAGGTTGTTCAAGCTCTAGATGGTGAGGCCCTTGCCTCACAATTTGAACTTGACTTCTCCTTGATGATATGCATGGCATCAAGTGCATTGGGATCGGTGTGGTATTTGGATAATGGTACTTCCTTCCATATGATGGGAGATAAGGAGATTTTCAATGACTTGGAGGACAGAGATCTCTAAATTCATATAGAGATGGGAGATGATGGAAGATACAGTGTGATTGGCATTGGTACCATTACCTTTGAAATGGAGTCAGGTAAACCATTTCAATTGAAAGATGTTATTCATATTCCATGTCTAGAGAAAAACTTGGTTTCGGTCACAATGTTGGAGGACAAAGGCTATGATGTTGTTTTTAGCGATGGAAAATCATTCCTGCGACATAAAATAATGGGTCAAATCAAGAACATAGGGATTCGATTTAAGACTCTCTAAAATATAGAGGTAGATGGTTGCGCTTCCATGATGGACAAGGAAGAAAAAGTTGTGAGCTTGGATGAGGGCGAATTATGGCACAGGCGATTGGGCCATCTTCATCATGGAGCCTTGAAAATCATGCAACAAATATCTACTAGACTTCCAATGGGAACACTTGCTCAGTTAGATCAGTAAAAGGGTTTCACCATGGGGAAGTATGTAAATTCCACCTTTCATTAAAAGGAGAACTGTGCTTCGGTGATCCTGGAGAGAATTCACATAGACGTGTGTGAACCATTCTCAATTTTTTCAATAGAAAAACATAAGTATTATGTTATTTTTGTTGATGACTTCACCGCGCAGACAGAGACAGTTTCCTGATCAATTTACTGGATACATGGCTCTCATGATAAAATGTACTGTGACGGAACCATATTCCTTTCAGGAAGAAGTGCAGGATCCCACTTGGGTTGATGCAATGGTGGAGGAGTATGACTCCATTGTCAAATAAAGTGCATGGGAAATTGTCCCAAGACCGGTTGACAAATCAGTGGTAGGTTCGAGATGGAATTACAAGGGTAATATTTTAATCATTTCTATTTATGTTGATGATTTAAGACTGACTGGTGAGGAGCAGCTGATACACTCATGCAAGGAGGACCTTGCAAAGGAGTTCGATATGAAGGATATGGGCCTTCTTCATTATTTCGTTGGATTGGAAATATGGCAGCGAGATGGTGAACTTTTTGTGTCTCAAGGAAAGTATGCAAGGGAGATACTGGGTAAGTTTCACATGGAGGGATGAAAACCCATGGATACTCCTCTTCCAGGAAACTAGAGGAAAGAGGATGTTACTTCTGGAGAGGTAGTGGATTCTACTGTCTATCGACAGTTAGTGGGTTTGCTAATGTATCTAGCGAACATGAGACCAAACATTTTCTATGAAGTTAACCAACTGAGTCAAATGATGGTTAAGCCTACCAAGATATTTTGGAAGGTGGGTAAGCATGTCCTGAGATATTTGAGGGGAACACCTGAGCATGGCTTATGGTATAGACAGATGGATGAGGTGAAGTTGCATGGCTTCACAGATGTAGATTGGGTAGGCAGCCCAATGGATAGAAAGATCACATCAGGGGGGATATTTAGTATCGGATCTATAGTTGTTTCTTGGTACAGCATGAAACAGATATCTATGGCACTCAGTTCAGCAGAAGCAGAATACATGGCAGCAAGTCAAGCTGCATGTGAGGCTATCTAGATGAGAAATATCTTGGTTGGTTTGTTTGGTTCTCATTTAGATATGACAATGATTCATTGTGATAATCAGAGTTGCATTAAACTCTCGATTAATCACGTGTTTCATGATATATCTAAGCATATAGATATCTGGTATCATTATATCATATATTCTGTGCAACAAAAGATCATGTTTGTTCAGTACATTCCTACGGAAGATCAAGATGTAGACATTCTAACGAAGGTGCTCACAAGGAGAAAATTCGAATACCATAGAGACAGGATCGGGGAGAAGGATAATCACTTTCTTGTTGAGAGGGAGTGTTGAGATTCAACAAGAAGATCCTAGTAAAAATTATGCACCTACACTAGGATGGAGCCTTAGTCTATTTTTAGGTGGAAGTCTATTTTTAGATGATAAACAAATTCTATTTATAGATGATGTCTATTTATAGATGGTGAGGTAATTCTATTTATAGATGTATGTTGACTATTATTATCCTTTAATAATAGTTGGACAATAAATATTAATATATTCTCAATGAGCACTTGGAAATAGTTAACTGAAGTGGCAAATTAGTTAGCTATAGAAAATTCGATTTCAAAGGTTGACTGGTGGGACATGCAAGTCGAATTAGTTGTAACTGGGTGATTTGAAGTTGTAACAGAGTTGGTTGTGTAGTTATGTGAGTTGTGAAGTAGTTTAACTCAGTTAAGTGAGTTAAGATCAATTGTACTAGTTGTAACTAAACTTACACTAGTGAGAGATCAGTAAATTAATTCAAAATCAGTGATCTCACATGCAACTGACGATTTACCATTGTTAACTACATGTATGTCAGATCCAGTGGAGACCCAGTTGAGATAACGGGTGAAAGGGACAATTTGACTATCAATTGTGATATTAGTGAGTGCACTCATGCAACCACATACACATTGGATGTTCCCATGATGAATGCGCATCCTAGGCAAGAGGGATTCATTTATTGCAGGGATTTTCATCAGCAGGGATTGCACAGAGGAGGCAGGTTCTCTGGAAGCAGTAAATTGCCACATGAATATGTCAATTTTTGTATGACAGTGTGAGACAATTGTATATTGTACTGAGATCTCCTGGATTAGACTTTTGTATGAGATTGTTTCATGATCCATGATATATACATAATATATGATAGTGGGTTTTTTAGCTTTATGCTTTCCCGGTAAAACATCTGTGTTATGTGTGATTGATCTTTCTTCTTGATATTGCAATTGGTGATCGTGTTTTAAATTCCACAAGAATTTTAGTAGAAGCAATTATGTAATTAATAGTGGCATATAATTGCTAGATTAGGAGAATCTACGCAATACATAATTTGTATTAAAATTTCTACAACTTTAAGGTGCCATTACATCCTTCCAAAGTAAGCGAGACAACTTAAAAAAGAGTATATGTCATGAACTTAAAAGAAGCCTAAACATTGCAAGTGCCAATGTAAACATAAAACATTGCAAATAGTTTAGAGTGAAAAATAGAGCTTCATTCCTTCAAAAGAGACACCATGAGAAGAATTTTGTGGATTTTAGAGGCCATATGAATATCCTTCTAAAAAGATCCTAAGGAAATGGCATCGAATCATATTTATGATTTTTTATCTTGTATACTTAATGGTGATATTTTCACTTTGGTTATTGAATGCATTATAGAACTGAGCATTGTATGGTTGTAGATTCTCATATGTCCTTTGTGCTTGAATTTATATTTACAATGACAACAAAATAGAATAATGAATATTTGACTTTTGTGGAATGTTATTTCTCATCCTTGTATGGTATGGGGCAATAAATAAATTTACAAAATTTGGAGCTTTAGTCTCTTTCTTCATTTCTCTCTATATTGGAATACTTTGATAAGAATTCATATTCATAGTGGAATTTGGGAAAATATGCCTTGTGTAGGCCCTTGATTGTTTAAACATATATGTAGCCACCAATCTCATTTACCACTTTGCTAGCTACCATGATCAATATGATTCTTGAATGGTTGATTAGGGTTTACCCATTGGGGTTCACCGTCTATTAGGTTTTTTATTTGATATTTATTTGTTTCTAATTGTCTTTGAAGATGTTGTAGGCACTCCTTTGTTGCTACTATTACTTCTTGTGCTTTAGAGTCCCATTGACCTACTTTGGTCACTTGTGGACATTACTATAATTTCTATGCCTTTCATTTCTAATTTTGTCATTTAGTTTTCTTTGTAGTATATGCGTTCTAGTTTTAGATCTTAAAAGGACTTTGCACCGCAGATGATGATAATATTTTTTATTAGTATCATATTTTTAAGTTTTTAAAAACATTGTTTTGTTCTAGAGGCCTAGCATAATAATTTTTATTTGATTCATAAATCATGCGAAGATCTAATTGGGAAGTAATTTATCATTATAGAGAAAGTGAAATGTCAACAAACATTGGCAATGTATTGCAAAGACATGGCAAGGAGATTCTAGGTTCTTACAAGGATCCCATTACAAGTTTCTCAAGATTGTATCATCTTTCCGTAGAAAACCCCAAGGTAAATTTTTCGTTATTATAATGTCTCTGGGATGCACATTAAATTTCTAAATGGACACATATGTGATTTTATGTAATATGGATTCCAAACACACGACACTTATGATTTTATGTAATATGATTTTTCAGTTATGGATGATATTCAACATGATTGAGAAATGTTGAGAATGTTATGTGTGTCATATATTCCCCCTAGAGAAACATTCCTTGCAGAGATAAGAGTCTTGAAAGCTATCAAGATCCTACCAATCAAATGATGCATGGGACATAAGGGCTTGTCAAAGTTCATTTGGTAGCTTATAATTCAATTTAGAATTTGCATGTGACATAGCATTATCATTCGATAGTCAAATTGTTACATTTGATTGTCATGCATCTTGTGTGAGGGCTTGAGCCACCACAAAGGAAACATACAAATAATATCTATCTTATGAACAAGATATGGTACTATCCATTTTGAGGTTTGGCATAGAGATTGTTCTTATATACTACACTACATTGCACCATATAAGCCATACATATTCCCTACACTCCTTGCAAACCATGTAACATCATTCAAAGACATATTCATGGCCTCTAAGCCTCATTCTTTTAAAATTTGTTCGAGATGCATGTCCCCACATCTAGTACATGCAAGGACATGCAATAACATCAAAAAACAAGAACTTGATAAATTGCACAAGCTTCATTAGTTATGTCGTGTCTTTATTTTTTTCTTTAATCTAAGTACTTTTTTTCTCCATAAAGAATATTATTTTGCCTCCTTGCACCTTGCCTTGCCTTACCTCTTGGCACCTTTCCTTGTCTTGCCTTGCCTAGGATGTATTTAAAAAGTTGAGTTGTGACCACCTTCACTCCTTATCCGGCAATTGACTTGTCCTCTTTCCTAGCACTACCTTGCATTCCCTTGCCTCCTCGCGTCTTTCCTTGCATTGCCTTGCCTAGGTCGTCTTAAAAAAGTTGAGTCGTGACCACCTTCAAGATTGTGGTAGCCTGATCTATCTTTCTAGAGAGTTTCAAGGGATTTGGAGGCTTCCTTCATTAGGGTTGAATTATTGGGCACTTCAAGGTCTCAGTAGGGAACACTCTTGATTAGGGTTTTAGCAGTTCGGAGGGGTAAGACTTGGGGTTCACCGTCTATTAGGTTTTTTATTTTGATATTTCCTTGTTTCTAATTGTCTTCGAAGATGTTGTAGGAACTCCTTTGTTGCTACTATTACTTCTTGTTCTTTATAGTCCCATTGACCTATTTTGGTTACTTGTGGACATTACTATAATTTCTATTCCTTTCATTTATAATTTTATCATTTAGTTTTCTTTGTAGTATATTTGTTCTAGTTTTAGATCTTAAAAGGACTTTGCATTGCAGATGATGATAATATTTTTTATTAGTATCATATTTGTAAGTTTTGAAAAACACTATTTTGTTCTAGAGGCCTAGCATAAGAATTTTTATTTTATTCCTAAATCATGCGAAGATCTAATTGGGAATTAATTTATCATTATAGAGCAAGTGCAATGTCTACAAACATCGACAGTGTATTGCAAAGACGTGACAAGGAGATTTTAGGTTCTTACAAGGATCCCATTAGAATTTTCTCAAGATTGTATCAGCTTTCCATAGAAAACCCCGAGGTAACTTTTTCGTTGTTATAATTTCTTTGGGATGCACATTAAAATTCTAAATGGACACATAAGTGAGTTTATGATTTTATGTAATATGGATTCCAAACACATGAAACTTATGATTTTATGTAATATGATTTTTCAGTTATGGATGATATTCAACATGATTGAGAAATGTTGAGAATGTTATGTGTGTCATATCTTCCCCTTAGAGAAACATTCCTAGCAAAGATAAGAGTCTTGAAAGCTATCAAGATCCTACCAATCAAATTATGCTTGGGACATAAGGGCTTGTCAAAGTTAATTTGCTAGCTTATAAGTGAGTTCAAAATTTGCATGTGACATAGCACTATCATTCGATAGTCAAATTGTTACATTTCATTGTCATGCATCATGTTGAGGGATTGAGCCACCATAAAGGAAACACACAAATAATATTTGTCTTATGAACAAGATATGGAACTATCCATTTTGAGGTTTGGCATAGAGATTGTTCTTATAGACTACACTACATTGCACCATATTATAATCCCTACACTCCTTGCAAACCATGTAACACCATTCAAATTAGACACAATATTCTTGCGAYGAATTAGCTTTACTATCGACGAAATTTTTTCCTCGATAGTATAGCTAATTCATCMCAAGATTATTTACATTTGTCTCTCTTGCGACGATATCAAATGATGGTTGGATTCATTTAATATTTGGTTTATCAACTTGAAATTAAAATTTGATACTTTGCAAGCTAGTTGGACCTTGAKTCAAATACAAATATGAAATTTGGAATCATTAACATATCTATTAGAACATATGAAAAATAGGGTTTATGGTTTACATGATGATATGATGATGGAAGAAAGTGGGTKTGTGAGTGAAATTTGAGTCCATAAACCATCCCATAATGTTAAGGCATATGAATAGTCTATCGATGTCAAATTTCAATGCATACATAAATAGTTTGAAAAAATTTCAATGTTKCCCCCCATTCACATGTCACTGTTGCCCGCCTCTAGTATTTTTAGGGCATTGATTAAGAAATCAAYGAAAAAGAGGGATTTTTCATCACAACTATGACATGGGTACATTGTATATACATTAATGTAGAACCTGAAAGAAAAATGAAGAAATACTKAAGCAAACTTAAAACTTGCATGAACCAAATTGTGTACTTTGAAAGAAAATTAGGGTTTATGGTTTACATGATGAAATGATGATGAAGKAAAGTGGGTGTGTGAGTCAAATTTGACCCCAAAAACCCTCCCATATCATTAATGCATGTGAATAGTCTATCCATGTCAAATTTTGTATAAAAAAACTGTTTGAAAAAATTTCAACGTTGGCCCCATTCATAGGTCACTATTGTCGATGTCTAGTCCTAGTACAATTTCCGTTCCTTGTTCCTTGTTATGTGTTCCTCATTCCTTGTTCCTTTTTCCTCATTACTTGACCATGGTTTAATCCCCAAGATCCATTATTTTTGTACAAAACATATTAATGGCATAAAATGTCCCACACAAAGACCAAATATCCGCTACATAAGTCTTTTTTCTTTTTTCAAGGACTATGTAATGAATCTCAATTATTAGAAGATTCAAATAGGACCTAAGAACCTTATTTTATTTTCTTAACCATGGGTGACATAAAAATATCATTCAATAGTCAAATTGTTACATTTTAGTTTCATGCATCATGTGTATTCATGGCTTTTGTCACCACAAAGGAAACATATAAATAATATTTGTCTTATGAACAAGATATGGTACTATCCATTTTGAGGTTTGGAATAGAGATTGTTCTTATAGAATACACTAAATCACACCATATTATAATCCCTACACTCCTTGAAAACCATGTAACACCATTCAAATTAGACACAATATTCTTGCGACGAATTAGCTATACCATCGACGAACTTTTTTCATCGATAGTATAGCTAATTCACAGCAAGATTATTTACATTCGTCTCTCTTGCGACAATATCAAATGATTCTTGGATTCATTTCACATTTTGTTTATCAAATTGAAATTAAAATTTGATACTTTTCAAGCTAGTTGGACCTTGAGTCAAATACAAATATGAAATCTGAAATCATTAACATATCTACTAGTGCATCTGAAAAATAGGGTTTATGGTTTACATGATGATATGATGATGGAATAAAGTGGGTGTGTGAGTGAAATTTGAGTCCATAAACCCTCCCATATCGTTAAGTCATGCAAATAGTCTATCCATGTCAAATTTCAATGCATACAGAAATAGTTTGAAAAAATTTCATTGTTGGCCCCATTCACACGTCACTGTTGACCGCCTCTAGTATTTTTATGGCATTGATTAAGAAATCAGCGAAAAAGAGGGATTTTAATGTAGAACCTAAAAGAAAAATGAAGAAAGACTGAAGCAAACATAAAACTTGTGTCAACCAAATTGTGTACTTTTAAAGAAAATTAGGGTTTATGGTTTACATGATGAATTGATGATGGAAGAAAGTGGGTGTGTGAGTCAAATTTGAGCCCAGAAACCTACCATGTCATTAAGGCATGTGAATAGTCTATCCATGTCAAATTTCAGTGCATATAGAAATTGTTTGAAAAACTTTCAATGTTGGCCCCATTCACAGGCCATTGTTGTCAGTGTCTAGTCCTAGTACAATTTTTGTTCCTTGTTCCTTGTTATGTGTTCCTCATTCCTCGTTCCTTGTTCCTTGTTCCTCATTCCTTTACCATGTTTTACTCCCCAAGATCCATTATTTTTTTACAAAACATAATAATGGCATAAAATGTCCCACACAAAGACCAAGTATCTGCTACATATGTCTTTTGTCTTTTTTCAAGGACTGTGTAACGAATCTCAATTATAAGAAGATTCAAATAGGACATAAGAACCTTATGTTCTTTACTTAACCATGGGTGACATAATACTATCATTCAATAGTCAAATTTTTACATTTCATTGTCATGCATCATGTGTACTGAGGGCTTGAGCCACCACCAAGGAAACATACAAATAATATTTGTCTTATGAACAAGATATGGTACTATCCATTTTGAGGTTTGGAAAAGATATCGTTCTTATAGAATAAACTACATTGAACCATATTATAATCCCTACACTCCTTGAAAACCATGTAACACCATTCAAATTAGACACAATATACTTGCGACGAATTAGTTATACTATCGACGAACTTTTTTCGTCGATAGTATAGCTAATTCGTCGCAAGATTGTTAAAATTCATCTCTCTTGCGACAATATCAAATTATGTTTGGATTCATTTCATATTTGGTTTATCAACTTGAAATAAAATTTGATACTTTGCAAGATAGTTGGACCTTGAGTCAAATACAAATATGAAATTTGTAATCATTAACATATCTACCAGAACATATGAAAAATAGGATTTATGGTTTACATGATGATATGATGATGAACGAAAGTGGGTGTGTGAGTGAAATTTGAGTCCAAAAACCCTCCCATATCGTTAATGCATGTGAATATTCTATCCATGTCAAAATTCAATGCATACAGAAACAGTTTGAAAAAATTTCAACGTTGGCCCCATTCACATGTCACTGTTGCTCGTTTCTAGTATTTTTATGGCGTTGATTAAGAAATCAGTGAAAAAGAGGGATTTTTCATCACAAATATGAAATGGATACATTTTATATACATTAATGTAGAACCTAAAATAAAAATGAAGAAATACTGAAGCAAACTTAAATCTTGCGTCAACCAAATTGTGTACTTTGAAAGAAAATTAGAGTTTATGGTTTACATGATAAATTGATCATGGAAGAAAGTGGGTCTGTGAGTAAAATTTGAGTGTAGAAACCCTCCCATATTGTTAAGGCATGTGAATAGTCTATCCATGTCAAATTTCAGTGCATACAAAAACTACTTGAAAAACTTTCAACATTGGCCCCAATATTCACATGTCATTGTTGTCGATGTCTAGTCCTAGTACAGTTTTAGTTCCTTATTTTGTGTTCCTCGTTCCTCGTTCCTTGTTCCTTTTTACTCATTCCGTGACCATAGTGTACTCCCCAAGATCCATTATTTTTGTACAAAACATACTAATGGCATAAAATGTTCCACACAAAGACCAAATATCCGCTACATAAGTCTTTTGTCTTTTTCAAGGACTATATAACAAATCTCAATTATAGGAAGATTCAAATAGGACCTAAGAACCTTATGTTCTTTCCTTAGCCAAGGGTGACATAACACTATCATGCAATAGTCAAATTGTTACATTTCATTGTATTGGATCATGTGTATTGAGGGCTTGAGCCACCAGAAAGGAAACATACAAAGAATATTTGTCTTATGAACAAGATATGGTACTATCCATTTTGAGGTTTGCAATAGAGATTGTTATTATATACTACACTACATTGCACCATATTATAATCCCTACACTCCTTTCAAACCATGTAACACCATTCAAATTAGACACAATATTCTTGCGACGAATTAACTATATTATCAACAAACTTTTTTCGTCGATACTATAGTTAATTTGTCGCAAGATTATTTACATTTGTCTCTCTTGCGAAGATATCAAATGATGCTTAGATTCATTTCATATTTGGTTTATCAACTTGAAATTAAAATTTGATACTTTTCAAGCTAGTTAGACCTTGAGTCAAATACAAATATGAAATTTGGAATCATTAACATATCTACTAGAACATATGAAAAATAGGGTTTATGGCTTACATGATGATATGATGATGGAATAAAGTGGGTGTGAGAGAGAAATTTGAGTTTAGAAACCCTCCCATATATTTAAGGCATGCGAATAGTCTAACCATGTCAAATTTCAATGCATACAAAAACATTTTGAAAAAATTTCAACATTGGCCCCATTCACATGTCATTGTTGCCCGCCTCTAGTATTTTTATGGCGTTGATTAAGAAATCAATGAAAAAGAGGGATTTTTCATAAAAAATATGACAAGGATACAATGTATATACATTAATGTAGAACCTAAAATAAAAATGAAGAAATATTGAAGCAAACTTAAAACTTGTGTCAACCAAATTGTGTACTTTGAAAGAAAAATAGAGTTTATGGTTTACATGATGAATTGATGATGGAAGAAAGTGGGTGTGTGAGTAAAATTTGAGCCCATAAACCCTCCCATATTTTTAAGGCATTTGAATAGTCTATCCATGTCAAATTTCAGTGCATACAGAAACTATTTGAAAAAAAATTCAACGTTGGCCCCATTCACAGGTCACTGTTGTCGGTGTCTAGTCCTAGTAAAATTTCTATTCCTTGTTCCTTTTTTTGTGTTCCTCATTCCTTGTTCCTTATTCCTTTTTCCTCATTACTTGACCATGGTGTACTCCAAAAGATCCATTAATCTTGTACAAAACATACTAATGGCATAAAATGTCCCACACAAAGACCAAATATCCACTACATAAGCCTTTTGTCTTTTTTCAAGGTCTAAGTAACAAATCTCAATTATAAAAAGATTCAAATATGACCTAAGAACCTTAGGTTATTTCCTTAACCAAGGGTGACATAACACTATCATTCAATAGTCAAATTGTTACATTTCATTGTCATGCATCATGTGTACTGAGGGCTTGAGCCACCACAAAGGAAACATACAAATAATATTTGTCTTATGAACAAGATATGGTACTATCCATTTTGTGGTTTGGCATAGCGATTTTTATAGAATACACTACTTTGAACCATATTATAATCCCTACACTCCTTGAAAACCTTGTAACACCATTCAAATTAGACACAATATTCTTGCGACGAATTAGCTATACTATCGACGAATGTTTTTTGTCGATAGTATAACTAATTCATTGCAATATTATTTGCATTCATCTCTCTTGCGATGATATCAAATGATTCTTGGATTTATTTCATATTTGGTTTATCAACTTGAAATTAAAATTTGATACTTTGCAAGCTAGTTGGACCTTGAGTCAAATACAAATATGAAATTTGGAATCATTAACATATCTACTAGAACATATGAAAAGTAGGGTTTATGGTTTACATGATGATATGATGATGGAAGAAAGTGGGTATGTGAGTGAAATTTGAGTCCCAAAATCCTCCCATATTGTTAAGGCATTCGAATAGGCTATCCATGTCAAATTTTAGTGCATACATAAACAGTTTGAAAAAATTTCAACGTTGGCCCCATTCACATGTCAATGTTGTCTGCCTCTAGTATTTTTATGGCGTTGATTAAGAAATCAGCAAAAAAGATGGATTTTTAATCACAACTATGACATAGATACATTGTATATACATTAATTTAGAACCTGAAAGAAAAATGAAGAAAGACTGAAGCAAACTTAAAACTTGTGTCAACCAAATTGTGTACTTTGAAAGAAAATTAGGGTTTATGGTTTACATGACGAATTGATGATGGAATAAAGTGGGTGTGTGAGTTAAATGTGAGCCCAAAAACCCTCCCATATCGTTAAGGCATGTTAATATTCTATCCATGTTAAATTTCAGTGCATACAGAAACTGTTTGAAAAACTTTCCACGTTGGCCCCATTCATAGGTCACTGTTGTCGGTGTCTAGTCCTCGTACAATTTACATTCCTTGTTCCAAGTTATGTGTTCCTCATTCCTAGTTCCTTGTTCCTTGTTCCTTGTTCCTTTTTTATTGTTCCTTGACCATGGTGTACTCCCAAAGATCCATTATTTTTGTACAAAACATACTAATGGCATAAAATGTCCCACACAAAGACCAAATATCTGCTACATAAGTCTTTTGTCTTTTTTCAAGGACTATGTAACGAATCTCAATTATAATAAGATTCAAATAGGACCTAAGAACCTTATTTTCTTTCCTTAACCATGGGTGACATAACACTATCATTCAATAGTCAAATTGTTACATTTCATTTTCATGCATCATGTGTACTGAGGGCTTGAGCCACCGCAAAGGAAACATACAAAGAATATTTGTCTTATGAACAAGATATGGTACTATCCATTTTGAGGTTTGGCATAGAGATTGTTCTTATATAATACACTATATTTCACCATATTATAATCCCTACGCTCCTTTCAAACCATGTAACACCATTCAAATTAGACACAATATTCTTGCTACGAATTAGCTATACTATGGACGAACTTTTTTCGTCGATAGTATAGCTAATTCGTCGCAAGATTATTTACATTTGTCTCTCTTGCAATGTTATCAAATGATGCTTCGATTCATTTCATATTTGGTTTGTCAACTTGAAATTAAAATTTGATACTTTGGAAGCTAGTTGGATGTTGAATCAAATACAAATATGAAATTTGGAATCAATAACATATCTACTAGAACATATTAAAAATAGGGTTTATGGTTTACATGATGATATGATGATGGAAGAAAGTGGGTGTGTGAGTGAAATTTGAGTCCAAAAAATCTCCCATATCGTTAAGGCATGTGAATAGTCTATCCATGTTAAATTTCAATGCATACATAAATAGTTTGAAAAAAAATCAACGTTGGCCCGATTCACATGTCATTGTTGCCCGCCTCTAGTATTTTTATGGCGTTGATTAAGAAATCAGTGAAAAAGAGGGATTTTTCATCACAACTATGACACGGATACATTGTATATACATTAATTTAGAACCTGAAAGAAAAATGAAGAAATACTGAAGCAAACTTAAAACTTGCATCAACCAAATTATGTACCTTGAAAGAAAATTAGGGTTTATGGTTTACATGATGCATTGATGATGGAAGAAAGTGGGTGTGTGAGTCAAATTTGAGTCCAGAAACCCTCCCATATCATTAAGGCATGCAAATAGTCTATCCATGTCAAATTTTAGTGCATACAGAAACTGTTTGAAAAAATTTCAATGTTGGCCCCATTCACAGGTCACTGTTGTCGGTGTCTAGTCCTTGTACAATTTATGTTCCCTGTTGCTTGTAAAATTCGTTCGACATTACACACGTCCTAACATCTAGTACTGCAAGGGAGTATGTTTATGGCATTGATTAAAAAATCAGCGAAAAAGAGGGATTTTTCATCAGTACAACTATGACACGGATACATTGTATATACATTAATGTAGAACCTGAAAGAAAAATGAACAAAGACTGATACAAACTTAAAACTTCCGTCAACCAAATTGTGTACTTTGAAAGAAAATAAAGGTTTATGGTTTACATGATGAATTGATGATGGAAGAAAGTGGGTGTGTGAGTAAAATGTGAGCCCAAAAACCCTCCCATATCATTAAGGCATGTGAATAGTCTATACATGTCAAATTTCAATGCATACATAAACTATTTGAAAAAATTTCCACGTTGGCCCCATTCATAGGTCACTGTTGTCGGTGTCTAGTCCTCGTACAATTTATGTTCCTTGTTCCTTGTTCTATGTTCCTCATTCCTAGTTCATTGTTCCTTGTTCATTGTTCCTTGACCATGGTGTACTCCCCAAGATCGATTATTTTTGTACAAAACATACTAATGGTGTAGTGTCCCCAAGGC
>ML842148.1:0-10665 GCA_009831015.1 Picea engelmannii
AGGAAGAGGTAAATTTATATTATTCTGTTAAGTAATTCTTATTCTGTTATGAAATTGTTGTTCATTAATTAATTTAACATGCTTATATGCTGAATTAAAGAAATTACTGAGTTTTCTGCATAGAAGTAGAAGTTTATTGTTTCAATTTATGGATTTAATAGACTTAAATTAATTTGGTCTCTACACATGGTATCAGAGCTTGAGTTTGAAGCACTGGAGCCTTAAGGGCCTACCTACCCACCTACCCAACTTGGGAATGGAACTATACCCACCCAGAAATTAAACAACCCAAGATAATCTGTAAAGGATATATATATATATATATATATATATTGAAAGCAGTCAACCAGGTATAAATATGAGCTCCAGCTCCACCTAACCTACAAGACAAGCACACAATTTTTATTATTATTATATATATATAAACAATATGCATTTAAAAAAAATAAAAATGAAAATAATATAATAATATACATATTGTGAGTGTTAAATGAATTTTAACACTAGTTCAAATAAACAAACCTTGATACCTGGAATAGGAAGGTGCCCTGTGCTCCGAATAGGAACTCGAAATCTTGCACAATGGAAAATTCAAATTTTGTAGCCTATTGGAATTGGAATGCACACACATCCTATATGTTGTATAAATTTTTCACTGCCGAACTCCTGTCAACTAAACCTCCAAGGAAGCATATGTTCATCATGCACTAACAGCTATGATTGTCTAATGCAAGTGGTACAGATAGCTGAGGAATCAGATTTGAAAGATCTTACAAGGTGAAAGTATATGAAAACTTTGCTGGAAGGAATCATAAAATAAGCATCGATAGGAGAAGAGTATATGGCGTGTGTTGTTGCACTTTTTAGTGTGATGTTTATTCTAGCTTCTGTGAGCCTTTATAAATGTGGCTTGCATGCATTACCAAAGAAAATCTTTATGGACACAGACATGGATACAGATGATCTTTTTGCAATTCTGTACCTACTAAAACAGAATAGATCATAGGTCAACTTAAAGGCAATTACTATCAGTGCAGATGCATGGTCTAACACTGGACATGTTGTAAATAACCTATATGATCTTCTGTACATGATGGGACGTGATGACATTCAAGTTGGAGTTGGAAGAAAGGGGGGTATACTGTTTGATGATACCATTCTACCAAATGTTGGAGGATATCTATCATTGGTTGAACAGGTGGATGACGATATCGACAAGCTATTCCACCTGGAGCAGGAGGACAATTGCATGTAGATAGTAAATATGGTATACAGAAAGACCTTTTACCATGGGAAAAAGACACTACTCACCTCTTAAACAACCTACATCACGAATGTGATGATGGAAACATTGTCGTCAGGGCCAAAAATTGTTCTCCTAATTGGTTCCCATACTAACTTTGCAACATTTCTTATGACAAATCCAAAATTGAAGAAAAACATGGAACATGTGTTCATAATGGCTAGTGGTGTACAATCAGAAGATCCAAATCACTTACAGAATCATGAGGGGCCACGGTCCTGTTATCGATACTATTGGGTCGAGCAGACGGAAAAAAAAAAGAAGAAAACCCTACACAATGGATTCATACCTGACAGATCCGCTGTAATCTCACAAAGTGTGATGATAACTCACAAAAAGAAGCACAGAATCACTCAGCGGAGTGGGGCATTGATTTGGAAGATTTTTGGTGAACTGACGGAACTCCGATCCTTATAAAAACCCTAGAATGGTCGAACCAGACTCGTGGGAGGAGATGGATGCTCAGCCTTTGCATTCTTCAGCTGCTGCATCATCGATGCATTCAAGATTGAATGCAAATGCCCCGTCATTTACATTTAATGTTAACGCCCCTTCTTTTTCACTGATTCTGAATGCCTACTCTCTGACACAACCTAGTAAACCACAGGCCTTTTATCCAACCAATCCTGCTAACTCCATAAATCCTCAATTCACAAACCCTGCAAACCCTAACCAAAAAAAAATGTTAATAAAGAAATATAAAAAAAAAAATATAATGGTAACAAAAAAAAAAGGATTGCTCCCGAGCTGGTTACTCCACTTAAAGTCACATGCCAAAGTATTCAAGTTTACAACCACAATGAAGGTCACAAGCCAACACCCAAGCGCCAAAGCCAAGCACAAGTGAATAGCCTACTGGCAAAGAGCACGTTGTATCAGAAAAGAGCATTTTTGCTAAAAAAAAATGTGATCTGCTGCCAATCTGATTGCAGAATGAGACACGCAAAGGATCTGTGAGATGGGGCGGAGAAAGGCAAAGAGTCCACCCAACGCGTCACAGACACCTGAAACTTGTCGGGCCGTAACACAACCAGTCACCCTCGTGGCCATGAGAGGGAAGGACAAAGATCCAATCATATCAACCAAATGCAGCCCGTAAACCTACTACCATACGCAATAAGATGGCGCAAAAAAGAAAAAAACACAAGGACCGCTAAGGGAGCACTACAGACACATCAAAACAAAAGTTTGAGCATGAAAAATGTGGTCTGACTGAACCGAGACAAAAGATAAATTGAAGGAATGAATATGCCTACTCGTCTGGCATGGATGGTGCCTCTTCTACCCACACTCTTCACGCTTCTCTTCCTCTGCCAACGCTAGAGACAATACAAGCCAACAACCAACGCCAGAAACCAAGCGATCACCTGACAAATGAGGAGGAGAAACCATGAGAGAAGGCCATGGCGGCTGACCGCGTAACCAGAACCTTGCCAAAAGAAATAGTAAGGAAAATAGGAAGTAGGGTTAAGGAATAGTTAGGGTTTAGGTAGGGGAAAGGCATTGGAGGAAGCAAGGCGGGCACTTGGAATCCATGCGTGCCCGCACTTGTTTTTAAATTATTTTGATTTTCTTAAATTTTAAATTTCTTTTATAAATTGTGCATGTGTTCTCGTTTAAATTTTTTTTTATTTTAGTGTAAAGTTAACTTAGGTTAATTTAATTTAATTAATTTAAAGTTGATTAAGTTAATTTAAAGTTAATTATCTTTAAAAAGTTAAAATTTTAATTAAATTAATTGTGTATTTAGTGTAAAGTTAAACTACATTAAAGTTAATTAAAATGTTAGAGGGTCCATGGGTTTTGAATCCAAGACCACCCACCAAGTGAAGTGCCTTAAGAAGAGCACTAACGCCAACGCGCCCTCATGAGTTTTTACAAATAAATTCTTATACTTAAATAGATTAATGGTAACATAGTGTACCCCGAAGTTTAAACTCCGATTATCCAAGTGTCAAGCTCATGAGACCTTACGCACAACTCATCGAGCCAATTGCTGAGCCCTTTCACTCCATTCCACCAGTCAAGTCAAACACTAAGCTTCAATGCATCGCCTCAGGCTCACTACATCATACGACCACAAGTCAGGAAGCAATACATAACCACAGAGCACAAGGGCTAAGTTCCAATGCCGAAAGCCACTCTACAATCCTTAAAGACTCGCACTTGCAGCCACTGAGACGCGCAATTCAACGCATATGTACAATGCGCCTAGAAAATCTCATGAGTCAAGCATCATAGGATATTTAGTTGTAAGAGAAAATTTTAAAGGACTTATACTAGGACAAGTGGGAAGGAGGCAACATACACACTAGAAAAGTAAGCTAGAGGAATTGGCGAGTATGATGTAAGGTTAGCATAGCTACCGAGAAAGGGAGTCAATAGTTTTCTTAGGCGAAGAAATCAAGCTTAGATTCTTTAGCCCTAACCTAGCCAATCCCCTAAAGAGAGTAATGTCTGTTTACAGACAAGTAAAGAAAAAATTACGCCTAACCTTGTTTCTAGTTTGTGTAGCACCAATTTGAATCATCCTTGAACTCACCTTGACAACTTTGGTTGATGTAGGTTAAATCATACAGGATGGTCAGGACTCGAGGGAATCAAGGCAGGGGAGCATCTTCGTAGGCACCGCCAACACCTATAGTGCCACCACCACCATCGCCCGAACTAGCTCTTATATTGCGCTCGTTGGAGGCCATTCATGAGACTTCAAAGGGGTGACAACCAGCAGGGACCGAAGTGGAACCCCCACCATCTGGAACGAGTAATCCATAAGCATCAAGGGATTTAGGGGGAGGACCTCCACCTGAAGATATCACTTGAGAATTGCAGAAGATCAAAATTCCAGAGTTTGTCGGGGGTCACGCCAGTGAATGCGTGGAAGCATGGTTGGAAGGCATGACAAGGTGTTTTTCCTTAAGGGTCTATGAGTCCAGCTCAAAGGTGAAGATCATAATTTTTCAGTTAAGAGACAACGCCTTGAACTGGTGGGGCAACCTGGAAAGACAACTGCATCTTACCCCAGACATAGTATCTTGGGAACTTTTCGAGGAGAGGTTCCGAAGGAAATATCTGCCAGCTTATTATGATGAACAATAGGTAGGGGCGTTTCATGCCTTAGTACAGGGAAACAAAACTGTAGAAGAATATGAGATCAGATTTATGGAATTGGTCAAATATGTTTCGTATATGGATAATGACCAACGACAGGCAGAACGCTTCGTCTATGGATTGAACCCTAAGATAAGAGCTATGGTGTGGATGTGGAAACCATCTTCGGTAGCGGAAGCTATTGAAAATGCGCATTATGTGGAGGAACACATGAACTTAACCGAGGATACAAGACCGACATTTTTGCATCATCCTGGATTTGTCGGGAAGGCCCCTAGGACATTTCCCATGGAGGGGGCTCAAGGCCACCGCCATATGGTAACAGAGTCATGCCAAGGATAGTAGCCGCAAGGATTTTAATGGCTGTGAGTGAAACATCTCGTTCATCACCAACGACGCAGACAGGTCCACAACCATCTCAGGGAACAACTAGTAGGGGCAGGGGTTCCACGGGAAGGAACTCATTTTAGAGACAGTCACATAACAGTGCACAGGTTCAATCTCGTGTTACCTATTGGGGGTGCAGAGGACCCCATTACCAACGTGACTGCCCAGAGTTACAATCAGGTTTTGTGCATATAGAAGGAAAGGCACCGATGGGGAGAGCAAGTAGCAGCCACCAGATTTACGCAGTGGTTAATAATTGCCAGGCTGAACATCAATCCATGGTGGTGGAGTCATTAGGTACACTGAATCATATCAACGTTAAGATTTTATTTGATTCTGGTGCTACAGATAGCTTCATTTCACCATCTACATTAGAAAAGAGTGGGTTGGCAGCCTACGAGCACGATGACTTTAAACAAGTCGAGATGGCTTCGAGGGAAAAACAAGCGGTAGGACCTAGTGTTGATAATTGTATAGTAGACCTGGGAGTGTGTACTACCAGGTTGAAGGTATACATCACTGCTCTCTAGGCATATGACCTAATCATTGGAATGGATTGGTTAGCATCTCACCGAGCCTTGGTAGATTGTTTCACAAAGAGGGTGCTTTGTGTCGACGATGAGGGAAGGCTAGTAGAGATCCAGGATGTATGGAGAAAAGTTTCATTACACTTTATATCAACTATGAAGATTAAGCGATGCTTGAGGCAAGGGTGTCGACTTTATGTAGTAGAAGCAATGAATGAAAGGAAGGGACCCTCATTGGATCAGTACCCAGTATTGTCGAAATTTAAGGATGTTTTTCCAAACAAGTTACCAGGGTTACCTCCTGAGAGGAAGCTTGATTTTACTATTGAGCTAAAACCTGGTGTAGAACCAATTTCCAAAACTCCGTATCGGATGACAGCACTGGAACTTTGTGAGTTGCAAATGCAATTGAAAGAGTTACTGGACTTAGGGCTAATAAGGCCCAGTGTTTCACCTTGGGGTGCACCAATAATTTTTGTAAGGAAGAAGGATGGATCCTTACGACTGTGTATAGACTACATGGACTTGAACCGTGCTACAGTGAAAAATAGGTACCTGATGCCGCGAATAGATGACCTCTTCGATCAGATGAAAGGAGCAACGGTATTCTCAAAGATTGATTTGTGATCAGGATATCACCAGTTAAGGATTAAGGAAGGCGATATCCCAAAAACTGCCTTTTGAACTTGGTTTGGACATTACGAGTTTGTCGTAGTACCTTTCAGATTGACCAATGTGCCAGCAGTATTCATGAGCCTCATGAACGACGTATTCCGGAAGTACTTAGACCATTTTGTACAAGTCTTTCTAGATGACATCCTCATCTATTACAAGAACGAAAGAGAACATGAGGAACACTTACGAGTAGTGTTGTCATGCCTTAGAGAGAACAAATTGTATGGGAAGTTGTCGAAGTGTTCCTTCTTTCAGAAAGAAATCCACTATTTAGGTCATATCATTTCCGACGAAGGAATCTTTGTGGACCCAGAAAAGGTAAAGGCCATTATGGAGTGGCCATTGCCGAAAAATGTCCATGAGGTGAGAAGCTTCATGGGGCTAGCAAGTTGTTACCGGAGATTTATGGAGGGATTCTCAAAAATAGTGAAACCCATCACCACTTTGCAGTGCAAGGGTGTCAGGTATGAATGAACAGGAGAATGTGATAGTGCAGTCATCGAGCTTAAGAGGTTACTAACTAGTGCACCAATTCTACGAGTGCCAGATATGGAAAAGTACTTCACGGTCTGCACAGATGCCTCGAAGAAAGGGTTGGGGGGCGTGCTAATGGAGGATGGAGGAGTGATAGCTTATGCGTCAAGGAAGTTGAAGTAACACGAAGAGCTATATGCGACTCATGATTTAGAGTTGGCAGTTGTAATGCTAGCTCTGAAACTTTGGAGGCACTATCTGGTAGGGCGAAACTTTGAGCTCAAAATGGACTATCAAAGTTTAAAACATCTCTTCACTCAAAGGGATCTGAATGCAAGGAAAAGGTGATGGAGTGAGTTTATGAGTGAGTACGATTTTGGTATTTCGTACATCAAGGGAAAATAAAATGTGGTCGCAGATGCCTTGAGTAGGAGACCATGTATCTTCTCCTTGGTACCCTTAAAGGTCAATCTGAGGGAACATGTGTTGACACAACTCCAAGGAGACAGTTGGTATTTAAAGGTTACTTCAAACCTCCAGAGCGGGAGGCAGTTAGATCCAAAGTATGAAGGATATAGTCTAGAATCTGATGGACTATTGAGATATCGAGGAAGGATGTACATCCCTAAATATGGGGATATTCAAAGCATCATACTGAAGGAAGCCCATAGAGAAATTTATTGTGCACATCTGGGTGTGAAGAATATGTACGCAGACATGAGTAAGCTCTTCTTCTGGGTAGGCATGAAGCGCGTTATAGTCCATTTCGTCGCCAAATGCCTAGAGTGTCAACAAGTGAAAGCCAACCACCATCACCCGACAGGCCTCCTACAACCACATGATGTTCCTATGTCCAAGTGGGAAGTCATTTATATGGATTTTGTTGTGGGGTTGCCACTCACATCTCATAGACACAATGCCATTCTTGTGATAGTGGATAAGTTAACCAAGAGTGCTCATTTTATTCCGGTTAGAGACACTTACGATGTCAGTGATGTGGCACGTGTGTTTGTAAGTGAGGTTATCCGTTTGTACAGGATACCTAAGAAGATCATTTTCGATAGGGACTCCAGATTCACTTCTAGGTTTTGGACAAGTTTGCAATCAGTGTTGGGGACTCAGTTGAACTTAAGCACAACTTATCATCCTGAAACAGATGGGCAAACCGAGAGAGTAAATCAAGTCATGGAAGACATGCTCAGGATGTATGTCATGGATAATCGAACCCAGTGGGAGAAGTACCTACCCTTGGTAGAGTTTTCCTACAATAACAGTTTTCATATCTCCATCGAAATGCCACCCTACGAAGCTTTGTATGGAAGGCCATGCAGAATGTCATTGAGTTGGGATAGACTAGAAGACCGAGTAATAGTTGGGCCAGAATTGATTCAAGAGATGGAGGAACAGGTGATTTAGATTAGGCAGAGACTAAAGGAAGCACAGGATAGGTAGAAAAGTTATGCGGATGCACATAGGACCGACCGAAGTTATGAAGTGGGAGACCAGGTTTTCATTCGTATCAGGCCTAATAAGAGTACCATATGGTTCGGGAAGGGGACAAAGTTGTCACCTCGATTTATAGGACCATTCAAAATCCAAGAGAAAATTGGACCCGTTGCCTATCATCTCGTACTGCCACCCCACTTGCATAACTCATAATGTATTTCATGTATCTGTTTTACGTCATAATGTTATGAATCACATAAACTAAATTGGAAGGAATTGTAGGTATCGGACGTGGGAACCCTCACAGTGGAACCATTATGCATATTGGACCGTAGAGTCCGACAACTTAGGAACTGTTTGGTGGACCAAGTTAAGGTCCAATGGGACAAGTATACTCCAGGATCTGCTACATGGGAAGATGCCGAGACACTACGACGAGACTATCCCTCACAAGTATAGTCCAGGATCTTCTACTTGGGAAGATGCCAAGACACTACGACGAGACTATCCCTCACTTTTTTTACCACCTCGAGAATATGTTTCTCGAAGGTTGGGTGTATTTAACACCACCTTTTGACTTAGACAGATAGGATTACCTGAGGCCTATATACTTTATTTCCTATTCACAGTGAACCTTTAAGATGTATGAACATTTATGAATGTTTAAATGTTATTGATGATGATGTATATAATGCGATATACTATGTGAATGTAAATTTTACGAATGTTTAAATGTTATTGATGATGATGTATATGATGCGACATATTGTGAGAATGGAAATTTTTATGAATATTTAAATGCTATTAGAATGATGTTGGATATGATGCAATCTATTTTGGTAAATGATAATCTTATGAATGGGTGTCGAAATTGAATAATGGGATATTATGGGATCTATTTCTAACTTGAAAATGTTGATGTTAAGTTGTTGGTACAAGGATACCGAATTGAAATAATGATGGTATGCAATTACATGATGATAATCCTTAGAAATGTATGAGTTTGTGTTACAGACTAATCTTCAGGTTATGGGCTATGAAATAGCCAAGGGATAATGATGATGAAAGTGGATATCATGACCACTAGCTAAAAAACATTATGGTACGAATATTTGTATGTGAAATTATATTGGTTTGGATGCATTGCTTTGATATGTGGACCAGTGTAGGATTTCAGGTGATGAGACTGCCCAAAACCGAATAAATTATGACAAAACCCCCAACAACACGGTGCCACTATATATTCCATTGTAGGGTGTGAACCCTAGTTATGATTAGGAGGGGTGGAGGCATTTCCCACTGTGTATCCTCCAAAACCTGAAGTCATGGGAGGATGGTGTTAGCTCACGCTCCCCAAGACGTGTGATGATGGATGTCAGTTGCCTTCTAGGGAAGCTTGGTCGAGATAATGACACTTCCACTTATGGGTTCTATTTGGAGTTAGGTCAATATAGTTGACGCTCCAAGATAGTCTAGCAGAGGAAGGATAGGAATGGAGATGGAAGTAAGTTAGGGAGGAAGGATGAGTAGAAATAGTTGAGAAGGTATGGAGATTTGTCTTATGGTGGAAACTAATGTTTTCCCTTCTAAAAAGAAAATGTGTATATATGAATATTCATAATTACGTAACTAAACCACAATTGTCTAAATAAAATTGTCGAACCAAATAATTGCAATTAAAGGATTTCTCAAACGTTTGATTGGTTTATTGTCTATTATAAAAGACTAGTCTTGTTGATTAGATGGGATGCATACATAAATTACTAAAGAGTGATAGTTATTGATTATTAGTACATGCACGGGACTTGTATGTACTAGCTACACATGCATTTCTTGTACATATACACTAGTATGCAAGAGTTTTCTTGACTTACTGATATTGTCGGTTAATTGTTATGAATGTGTAAACCATGTTTCTTTTCCTTTGTACCATAAGCTACCTTAACTTCGAGATGAAGTTTCTTGAAGGGTGGGTGTATGTAATGACCCTTCTTAAATAGATGTATAGGATTATTAATTATAATTAATTTGATAATCTGACTGTCCTAAAATGTTAGCTAAACAATAATTATTTCTTAAATAATATTAACTAATTAATTATTATAAATTACTTGTTCATATATGTCAATGATTAATTAATTATTAATTGACTCATCAATTAATTGAGTAAAGAATTAAAGGGGTTAATAAGTTTAATTTGTTAAATACTTACGTATATGGGGGGGGGGGGGGNAATGGAAGGAAATTAATGAAAGGGGGAGAGTCGGTGAAGGGGGAATATGACGGGGATAGTCTTACGGGGGAAGGCATTCTTTTGGGAGAGGAGGAAGCATTTTGGGAGGAGAATATATTTTATGGGGGATTTTTTGTGGAGATCTTTGGTGTGAGGAGTTTGGCCTTGGGGGTTTTCGGTGAATCAGAAGCAGGGGGCACCGGCTTGCTGGGGGTTTTGGGCACGGGGGCCAGGATTCCTTTCGGTTTCCTGGAGATAGGGAGCTGGATAGGCTGCTCCTAGTTGGCTGGGAGGTTAGTCAGTTTGGGCAGAGTTGGTCAGTACATCAGGTAGCAACAAAGCAGTGGGTTGGACAACTGGGTCAATAGAAAAATTAGCATCAGGAAGAGGTAAATTTATATTATTTTGTTAAGTAATTCTTATTCTGTTATGAAATTATTGTTCATTAATTAATTTAACATGCTTATATGCCGAATTAAAGAAATTACTGAGCTTTCTGTGTATAAGTA
>ML842148.1:10765-22784 GCA_009831015.1 Picea engelmannii
TCCAACAATTTTGCATGGTTTATCATCACCCAAATGAACCTGTCCAAAATCACCTTGAACATAATCTAGAAAATGTTTCCTATGGGGTGTGGCATGAAATGAAGCTCCTGAATCTACTAACCAAGACTCAGAAATATTATCTATAGAAATAATCAAAGCATCTTGTAACACATCACCTGTTACATTTGCTTCTTGATTTCTCTCCTACTGTCCATCTCTTTGTTTCTTTGGAGCTCTGCAGTCTTTTTTCAGATGTCCTTTCTTCCCACAATTCAAGCACTCTACCTTTCCAAGTCTGTATTTGGATCTGCCCTTCCTAGAATTTCCACGGTTTCCTGAGCCTTTTCCTTTATCCTTTTGTCTTCCCCTGTTCTCCATGTTCAATGCATTTCCTGATGTCTCACCTGTGCTTTTTTGTCTCATTTCCTGATGTCTCACCTGTGCTTTTCCATCGCATTTCCTCACTAAGGATAACACCAACAACATCATCAAATTTTAAAGTATTTGAACTAGAGACAAAGTTACTTACAACCATGACCAAGCCATTCCAGCTTTCTGGCAATGAGCACAAGATTAGAAGAGCCCTAACCTCATCATCAAAGTCCACTTTTACAGAACTTAGTTGATTAGTAACCGTATTAAATTCATTTAAATGATCTACAACAAACCCACCTTCTGACATCTTCATATTAAATAATCTCTTCATTAGAAATACCTTATTCGATGCTGATGGTTTTTCATACAATTTGGCCAACACATCCATCAAACTCTTCGTTGTTTTTTCTTTCGAAATATTGAAAGCCACTGACACTGCCAGGATCAGCCGTATCGTTCCTAGAGCCTTTCTGTCAAGAATCTCCCATTCTTTGTCCTTCATGGCAACCGACTTCTTTGCTACTCCACTCAATGGTAGGAATAGATCCTTCTAATATAGATAGTCTTCCATTTGCATCTTCCATAATTGGTAGTTTTGGCCGTTAAATTTCTCGACCCTAAACTTTCCATATTTCGACATTGCTCCCACTTGAACCAGGAACGATCTTTTCCTGCGAGTTACCTTATGCTATGATACTAGTTGTTAGAAAAACAGGACTACGGAGCAATAAAATAAAACAAATGCAGAAATAAAACACAGAAGACACACAATACAAGAGAGACACAGATTTATGTGGTTCACCCAGTGTGGGCTATGCCCACCAAAGAAATTGCCAGGTCCTTCCTTTATTATTATCCAACAAATGAAGGGATACAACCTACAACAAAACCCACTGTAACTTCCTCTTCTTTCTCTCACGGTCTCCTCTCTCAGAATACAATATTCACCATCAACCATAGCCGCAATAAATTTCCCTCATAAAAGAGGGTTGCCTTCTAGGGAAAAAAACCCTAACATAATCTCTACTGTTAGATTTGCGACCTTATAATGAATGGTCCAGATTTACAATGAAATTACAATATACTTTTACAAGGAAAATTTTTCTTTGGGGGCTTCACCCCCGAACCCCCTCTAGGGGCCCTCTTTCCCCTAGACCCCCCAACTGGGGGAATAGCCCCCCCGGACCCCACAAAGGGGGTACCCCCCCTCTACACTCCCCCACGTGGAAGAGTGTACATACTTCTGGGGTGCAAATACTTCATGGGGTATAAACATGACTGAAATCAAGGACCTCTGAATCAGGAAGATAATCAGGCTCCACAACCAACAGGTGATCCCCAATTATAATTGTACATATATTTATTTTATATAGGATGTTGAGCCATGATATTATGGGCCCGAGTGCTTATGTTATTATTAGGATGAAGAGCCTGGATGTTGAAAGGACAACGTGCCTATTATTGTAAAATGTAATCACTTAGATATTAATAAAACCACACCACTACTGCATACCAACTCGACAAAAGAGTAAGGGGGATTAAATCCACTAGAGAATGCAAAAGGGGATAAGAGTATAGGAAAGGGGATAAGCCCAAAGGGCTTAGGCAAAGGGAATATTTTAATCATATTCCTAAAATTACTTTATGGATATATATAGTTATCCTAAGTTCCCAAAAGGAGGGGAACGAATCACAAGTGGGTGCAAAGGGGGTTTCATGAAGTGACAAGTGTAATTTGAGGCACATGCAATATAATAAGGGAATTTAGTGTAATTCTCGTAATTATCTCTAACCATGATGGATGTTATATATCATTCTTATGAGAGTGGAGGCAATGACTCTCTGCTGCTACCATTCGTACCATATTTTCATTACCATACTTTCTTGAGAGCGCTTGAGGATGGTTTTGCTGGTTGTTAAGCTGAAGAGATGGATTGTCAAGCCCATTTGATATTAAAGAGGCGGGTTGTCAAGCCCATAAAAATTCTCTCCAAGTGAGATAATTGCTAGGAATTGTTTTCCCAAGGTGCCCAATTGCAGCTACAGGGCTCTGAGACTTCCTGTTCGACCTATTATTGAAGCCCCAAAAGGGAAGTGAGGTAGTCGAATGACTGTTGAGTAGAGAAGGGGGACACTTTATAGGTTGGGACAAACATGTGGGGAATGAGAGATTGTATGTTGGATGTTAAAATTGGCACCTGAATTGGAATTGTTGTACTATAGAGAGAATTTGTCTGGATAGGATTTCCTTTCCCATTGGAGTTTAAGCCTCGAATTGGGGGTGACCTACTACTGAGTTATAAGAAATAGATTCTAAGGCTGGGATAAAGGTCGGAGGTTTTCATGCATTTGGTGGATATTTATATCAGATAAGTGTTCACCAAGTGTTTGTTTTAATTACTGTATGAATGATTATGTGTGTGTTGGATATTTGTTGTGTTATTTATATTTCAACATACTACTATTAAATGATACAGGAATTGTAGTCATGGGTTATTGTCATGGTTATTTGTTGTTGAAAACACACTTAAACTCATACACAACTAGTAATGATGTGAATTTTGTCATGGGTTTTTACTGTTGTAAGTATGCCTTCAATATTTGCTGCCAGAATTGTACAGAGGTGTATGTTTCTACGCATATGCAATATTTCTTTGAGATTTCCTTGATTTCACCCCTGGAAATCGATGTGGTTTAGCTAGTTTAGGACTAGAAATGTCCCTGTTTTGGTATGGAAAATTCGTGAAACATATGAGGAATTATGTGAAACATAATGCTTAAATAACAAGGTGCAAGTAATTATGAAGGAAATAAGAAATAGATACCAATGAACAAGGTCTTTGATTGATAACACTATAGAGGTGATGAGAGTACAGGTTGTCTCCCCTTCTCCTCCTTGGGAGTTCTCTTTGCATTCCAAACATAATATCTCTTTCTCTCTCTCTAATATGAGTGATGTGGCATGAAACAATTAATGGAACTCACAAGTGACAAGAATTCCAATGCACCAAGAAACAAAGACTATGGCATGGAAGATAAGCTTAGGAGAATAATGAAAATCCTTAAACTTAAATGAGCAGCTTAACCTTGCACTGTTGTTTCATTGTTGAATGAATACTTATGGAATTCTTAAATAGAATCCCTCCAAGCCTTTAATTAACCAATTTTGAGTGTGAACTGAAGCTCTCGCAGGCGATGGAGTGTCTTTGAATTTAGATTTTCTTGATTTGAGGAGTTTGCTTTTGAATTGGTGTGACATGAATTGCAGGAGGTGCCATCATTACATTGATTTTTCTTGATCCAATTGGAATTGAGTGTAGTTGTGAAGCTCATGCTAGTTTCATTTTGTTAAGTCATGCTAATGTGTGCCATTTGGGTGAAAATTGTTTTGGAAGGTCATCCTGAAGTGTGTTGATAGCACACATTTTATTTTGGAAAGTCGTGCAATTATTGAAACCTACTTTATGTAGTTTCTTTCCATGATGAGTGAGGTGTATCAATACTATGGGTATTCATTTTGGTGTATTGAATTGATTACTTCTCTGGTGATCACCTGTATTTCATGGTGATGGATTTTCAGGAGATAACATTGATATTAAGGCATCCTAAGGTCAAGTATGAGTAACCCATGATGACCTCTATAATGCTTCATTTATCCTTGTCTAGAAAACCTAGGTGACATTCCATTGAGGCTCTCAGGATTATTTATGACAATAATTGGTCCTTTGAAATTAAGGTTTAATCATTTTAACATTATTTTTTACTTTTTTCCTTTTATGATTACTGATTCCATGAGAAGGTGGTGTAGGTAGTTTGAAGCTTCATCTTATGTGAATTTACCACTGTGATTTAATCATCTTCTTGTACATGCTTATGATTTCATTTCAATTTTATCTTTCTGTTCGTTCCTCACTTGGTAGGAAATTTAACAAGATGTCCTTTTATTGGGTTAAATGTTATTTCATTAATTGGTTTTAATGGATTTGAATGTATTATTGATCCTATTTGATTGTATGTTTTATTTCTCTATATTTTTCCCTAAAAGGGATTTTCTTTGGAGGGCTTGTTGATTTCTTCTGTGTTGGCTTGAATTGTCATCTCACTACATCATTGAGAAATGAATGGTTGACCATAATAAAAGAGCATATAGTCACGTTGTATCTTCTTTCTTTCTCAAATCATTCACGGTATTCACACTTATTTTTATGCATGGTAGACGTGACTAAGAATGATAGTTTCTTCTCTCCTTTACTCTACTTCTACTTATTGCTCGTAACGTTTAATAATGATAATGCATAGTTGTAAATAAATAGGTAACTAGAATTTGAACTGATTGACTCAGAAGAATAAAATATGTATCATATTGAAGCCTCATTACCCTATGTTCATAACATTGTTTAAGAGCATGAGGCAATGAATTCTAGAGTATATTATAGTGTATCCATTAATATTAGTCCTACATGGAAATGGTTTACATTTAAATAATTGATATCTGAATCACTTCCATCTCTCATGCCTTGATTTGCAATATCATCATATCATTAAGAAAGCATTTAAATAATTGATATCTGAATCACTTCAATCTCTCATGCCTTGATTTGCAATATCATCATATCATTAAGGAAGGAATGAGTATTTTGATAGGAGAGGCATACTTTTTTTATAATCTTTTCGCCTATGCATCTATTTCTTTAATTGTGCTCTTGGAAATCAATTGTTTATAGTTTACTTTGAATATATGGATTTAATAATAATATTGGGATTAATTGTTTTTAGATAATGATTTCAAGAGAAAGGTATGTTAAGATCCTGGTGGAAGAAGAGAATGAAAAAATGGGAGAGAAACCTCAAGTTTTGTTCATGTAATACCCAGGGTGATCCCCGATTATAATTGTACATATGTTTATTTTATATAGGATGATGAGGCATGATATTATGGGCCCGAGTGCCTATGTGATTATTAGGATGAAGAGCCTGGATGTTGAAATGATGTTGGCCCTTGACCAAGTCTTGGAGATCCTTGGTCATGTTTGACCTATTTTGGGACTTCAACAGTTTGGTTGAAGGCGGAGCACATGTCGAAGCAGAGATCGCAGGATCTCGGCCCCTTTTTAGGGAATATTTTGGATTAGGTTTTATGTAACGGGTATAGGGATGTCATTCCATGGGTTTACCTGTGTTTAGGCCCTTTTGTAATGTATAAATAGAAAGCTAGGTGATGTAAGTAAGTGGTGTGATGCTAGGTGATAAGTGCAATTAATTGTAAGAGGCTCTGTGCTTAGTGTATGTTGAGGCTATAAAACTAAGTGCATATCATTTGTAGTGCTTTTTGCACGGACTGTGTAAGGAGGCTTTGTCCTGTGATCTAACTCGGGGAAGGGGGATCCGTCGAGGTGTGTGCAGATCTCCAGTCCTCTGCAACGTAAGGTTTTGATGCTCTGTGCCTGTAAGAAGCTTGACAAAAGATAATAAAGAAGATAAGAGTTGGCGGATGTAACCCCACACTGGGGTGAACCACGTATATCCTGTGTTATGGTTTCTTTTTGCATTCTGGTTATTGTCTTTTGTATATAATTTAAGCTTAAGTGCAGTAATGAATGTTTAGATGAATCTAGTATGATAGCTTAGTTCTTAAGTGTTGTGAATAAATGCTAGATCTGATCCTTTTCCATGTGATAAGTGCTTAGATGTGTTAAGATATGGTTGAATACTGCGTTGTTCTGTAATTAAGGTTTGGATCTGCGATGTGGATAAGGGTTAGATACTGATGAATGTTAACTGCTAAGTTCTTTGTTAGAGTGGTGTAATCACAGATCTATGTCCCAGGTAGGTTGCATACATTTGAGTCCTGCAACCACCCCTGCCTCTACCTCGAGTGAGAATTTATATGCTTCACAGGTGTTGCCAAAAGGGCCAGTATTTAGGGTTTTTTTTGTGCATTGTTGAAGCGTTGAACCCTGGGTCTGCCCTTGTGCCAACAAATGGTTCCTTTGCTGAGACCAGAAACTGTGGTTGCTGGGAACTAAAGAAAAGAAAGCTATGTGTGTAGATCTTGTACTTTAGTGTGCAATATTCTATTCGACTTGTGAAACTTTGTGTTAATAAGATAATTCCAATCTGAAGTAAGATCTTGAAGCTTTGTGCTTTGAGAAAGGTAAGATAGGTGAAAATTTTTGTTTCGAAAGAATGAATCTTGGTATGTTTGATAAATTTTGTCCTAGTCTGAAAACTAGGGTACATCTAGAAGAAATAAGATTTGATATGAATAGATCTGATAGAAATAATGAAAGGTAAGTTATCCCTATGCATAGAAATAATTTTTGGACTAACAAATGGATGCAGGATCCTAGAAAGAATTTTTTGCAGGTCAGTTACTATGATCCGAGTGCGTAGTACAGGAAAGGTTGGGGATCATTTAAAAGAAAGAGAGGATTAACTATTTTGTATAGTTGCAGAAGACCAAGACATATTGCTAAGGAATTCCCTGGTAGAGGTCCTAGTAGTATTTTCTATAAATCTATGGACCATGAAGTTCTGGATTTCCCTAGAATGATTGCAAAAGTTGAAAATATGAATATGAGACAAGAAAACTATGAGACAAGCCAAGAGACTAAGGATATGATAGAACCCTAGAAAGAATAAGACATTGTACTACTAGAGATGAAATAAACCCTGAACGATCACAGAGATATCAACTTATCAGATGTCTTAAAGGATAAAGATTACATAGAAATAAGAATAGGATACTTTGACATAGATTGTGTTCTGGATGAGGAAACAAAAGTGAATATCATGAAAAAAAGAACTTGGGAAATTTTGGGAAAGCCTACTATGGTTCCTTCATTAGGAGGAATAGGATTATTTAGAGGAAATATGATAACCCTATGTGGAATAATTACCCAAACATCTATGAGTTCTCATGGCACTTCGACAGAAGAAGAATTTGAGATTGTTAAATTTGTTGAGAACAACACCCCATTTTCTATCTTTCTAGGAAAAACCTGGATTGAGAAAGATCAAATATGAAGGAAACAAGAAGAGGAGGATCTAGAATAGAAAAAGGAATAACTAAGTGATTTCATGGCTAGGAGAATAACACACTTACTGGAAGAACAAGAGAACTAGTCGAATCTACTAAAGACCAAAGACATGGACATCGAAGTTGAAAAGACACAGGAAGATTGGAAGCACCTGTATGTACAAGAGAGTAGAGAACCTACCACGAAAAGAGAAGAAGTATTACCTTTGACCCCTTTGAAATACCCTCCACAGTGTGAATTTATCATGCTAAGAGGAGATAAGAACAATATTGGAAAGAGGAAAACAGTGATTTAGATCATAGGAAAGAATACCAGAAAGCTCAATAAGAAGAGAGAAAAGTTAGAAAAATTGCAAGAAGTCCTAGGTAAGACTTTGCAGAAGGAAGGTTTCCAGAACTTGAACTTCGCCGTAATATCAATACAACACAGATTGACACTTCGCCATGACGAAACAATATGACCATTGGAGGCATTATGACCATTAGAATGATTCTCCAGAATGGCTAGAAACACAGTTATTGACAGAACGTTCACCCTTGGACCGTTGGGACTGCGCCATAACGGATGGAAATACATTGATTGAAGCATTCCTACCCGTTGGAAGAGTCAATTATGATAATATCTATTTATCGTGTCGAGCATTGTACCAAGAACACTTTTTCCAATTGTGATTATCCGAGCCCACAGAGAACTACTTGATTTCATGTAGTGATCATTAAGACCTCACCATCCATTCTGTTACATTGAGTATTGTTCATTGACCTGAGATATCAGATCTCGAGTGTGCATGTCAGACGAAATTAGCGTAGCAGAAAAATATGTCGAAGAGATTCTAATAGAACTCATGGCCAAGAAGGTGATGTCCACAGGAATCCAAGCCTCATCGACAAGAGGAGTGCAAGCCTTCCCATCGAATGCTCGTAGATCTGGATCATCTCGAGTTGTGACCAAGAAAAGAACCAAGCATCATGAAGACTTGGCGAATGCGAAGCTAATCCAATCCATCCTACCTGACTACATCCCACCCCTGGTTGGTGTGGTAAGTTGTGACAGTGACTCGAGGGACTTCGACTGCACAGTCATCACTGCGTACCTCCCAAAGGGAATACAAGCTGTCAGACCGTAATTGGAGAGGATTCCAACCTTGAATATCATTAACTATAACCTAGGAGACCGCAAGAGCTATGGCATGATTTCACCTCACAAATATTTGACCAAGACCAAGGGGAAGAAGTCGAAGATCATCCCCTAGCCATGGACTATGGACATTGCGAGGTCCACTGTCTTTAACGTGATGAAGATACCACATTTTGGAAGGCATCAGGAGGTTAACGTGTGCGTTAAACTCCTGTTGTTGTGCTTACATGGTGGGTATATATGGCTAGACAAACACATCACCATCGATCCGACGTTGATCCATAGGATCACTGGATTAAGCATGCAGGGACCAGACCTGCAAGACTTTTATCCAGGCAAGGTTGTAGATCGTTCTCTAGCGCAGAAGATCAAAGACACCTATGGCGATGTAGAGAAGGGGACAGGAGGCTACAAGGTGGCCTCCATTCATAATGGCACAGTGTGGCTTGCTTTCCAGTTGATTTCTAGTAAGCTAGTCTAAAATAATAGACCCACGCAGGTCACAGGGTTTGTCGTTGACTTGTGGGAAAATGTGTGGAAGGAATACAGATGAACTGGGCCAGTTACCTAGTCAATTAGTTAGAACTAGACTTTTGCGAAGCTCAATATCAGGGCTATGAGTTCCATTTTAGCTGGCTTCTGATCCTCATCGCATTCACTGCTTGGGAGATGCTGGAAGGTGCGACCTTCCCTAACATTGAGTCATTCAATCCACTAGCTATGAAGTTCACCACGCTCTGGTATTTGAGCGATATGGGAAAAAAATGGTAGTCAAACGTAGTACTCCATACCTACTACCTGTAGCTAAAGAGGGATATTGAGTCTTTCCCTCGTATGACATCGAACACCCTGGACAAGTTCAGGACCCTTATGAAGTTCCACACAGATAGGCATTTTACTTATATCATTGTGCGTACAGACGAAAGTAAAGAAGAGTTTCAGTCCTACTACAAGATCACAGAGGAGGGCCTGGAAGAAGTCACTAAGGAATGGCCCACAGAGTTCCTTATACCAGTCAACCAGGAAGAACTATCTGAACCTAACCTCATTGGAAATCCAATGGTTACTCACGAAGAGTATGATGCACCCAACAGTAGAAGGAAGAAAAAGAAGGAAGATGTACATGAAATACACAACACATCAGAAGAAACTACATCAGATTCACCTAGCAGAGGAGGTGGTGACGAAGTAAACAAAGAAGAGCACAATGGGAAAGAAGATAAATAGAAGCAAGGTGAAGTAACACTGCCACAAAATCCCCCTTATGGCACAGAGACATCTAGAAAAAGAAAGGTTTCCCCCACGAAACATACATCACGAAAGAAGTCCAAAGCTAGTAAACAGAAGCTCCAGACTATACTCATGGTCGATGACATTGAATTCATCATCACACCTGTATCATATGCCACAGAAGATATTTTGAAGAAAAGTGAAGCTAAACAAGAATCCATGTATGAAAGAATTGAAGCATAACTTAGAGGAGTTTAACAAGCCCTTCACTCCAGCCACGTAGTGTCCACTGTGCCCCCGCCATCAGAAGAAACAATGTTGGGAGATGAGCCTGCCCAACTCCACAGAATAGTTGATGCAACCAAAGCTCGCCTTCGTCACGTGCAGGAAGAGAAAGAACAGGCCATAGTGGCCCTGAAGCAAGAACAAGAGGAAGCCATAGAACAACGTTGAGTTGTGCAACAAGAGAAGGATGACTGCCAAATCAAGTTCGAAGAGGATAAAGCGCAGATCAAGAAAGAGAAAGAAAATTTTCTCACAAAGAAGGTTGGAGTTAAAGAAGTAGTCAACAAAGCACTTTGCTCTATGACAAGCTTGGAATAGATAGAATAAGACCCAGTGGAGAGTTAAGTAGCGAAGCTTGCTGCATCCATCCAACAACTTCAATAGAGAATAGTCTAATTGGAGTTACAAGAAGTACCAATCACTCTATAGGAAGTGAAAGATCATTGAGAAGAAAACACCCGAAGCACAGTCCATAGAATCAAAGCATTATCCTTGGAATGTAAAGATCTTAGCAGTCGTAGTGTGTAGAATTATGAGCACCTTACCAAGGACCCTGAACTAAAGACACTAGAGTCACAACTCCAGGAAGAAAAGAAGAAAGAAGCAACAATACAAGTGCAGTTGAAGCCCTTATCAGGGGTCGAGTGAATGAAAATATCCCAAGAACAATGCACAACTCAACAACAGGTCCATTCCCTACAAATCAAAGTCATGGAAGTGACTCAGAAGCTCCAGCCAGTCCAGGATGCAACTTGCCTACTTTTTGAGGAGATTGAAGGTCGAGGAGCAGAGCTGGAACAAGTAGTCACTTCAGTAGAAGAACGCTTAGAGGGACCTGTGAACGAGGTAGTTATTCAAGAGTTCTCCGAGAAGGAGGCCTTGGTGAAGCAATAGGTTGAAGTAGCTTGAGCCAAGCTCGAGGCATTTGAGGCAGAGTTACCCAGAGAAGAGTGGCTCAAGACGAGTCATAGGTGAGTGTTGAGGGCATGTTGTCCCTTGACCAAGTTTTGGAGATACTTGGTCATGTTTGACCTATTTTGGGACTTCGACGGGCTGATTAGGGTTTATGTAATGGGTATGGGGATGTTGGCCCATGGGTTTACCCATGTTTAGGCCCTTTTGGAATGTATAAATAAAAATCTAGGTGATGTAAGTAAGTGGTGTGATGCTAGGTGCTAAGTGCAAGTAATTGTAAGAGGCTCTATGCTTAGTGTATGTTGAGGCTGTAAATCTAAGTGAGGGTCATCTGTAGTGCTTTGTGCATAGACTGTGTAAGGAGGCTTTGTGTTGTGATCTAACTCGGGGAAGGAGGATCTGGCAAGGTGCACGCATGTCTCCTGTCCTCTGCGGAGTAAGGTTTTGATGCTCTGTGACTGTAAGAATCTTGACAAAATATACTAAAGAAGAGAAGAGTTGGTGGACGTAGCCCCACACTGGGGTGAACCACGTATATCTTGTGTTATGGTTGCTTTGTGCATTCTGGTTATTGTCTTGTGTATATAATTTAAGCTTAAGTGAAGTAATGAATGTTTAGATGAATCTAGTATGATAGCTTAGTGCTTAAGTGATGTGAATAAATTCTATATCTGATCCTTTTCCATGTGCTAATTTCTTAGATGTGTTAAGATCTGGTTGAAAACTGCATTGTTCTGTAATTAAGGTTTGGATCTATGATGTGGATAAGGGTTAGATAATGATGACTGTTCACTGCTAAGTGCTTTGTTAGAGTGGTGTAATCACAGATCTGTGTCCTATAGAGACCAAATTAATTTAAGTCTATTAAATCCATAAATTGAAACAGTAAACTTCTACTTATACACAGAAAGCTCAGTAATTTCTTTAATTCGGCATATAAGCATGTTAAATTAATTAATGAACAATAATTTCATAACAGAATAAGAATTACTTAACAAAATAATATAAATTTACCTCTTCCTGATGCTAATTTTTCT
>ML842149.1:18387-39944 GCA_009831015.1 Picea engelmannii
GTTGAGAAAGAGACACATCTACATGTTTTTCTTGGAGATGATGCCAGATATAATGTGAGAGGAGTTGGAACTTATACCTTCCAACTAGATTCAGATATGGAGCTTCAATTAAAGGAAGTACTATATGTACCCGGAATGAAGAGAAATCTTGTCTTTATTTCTTCCTTGGAAGACAAAGGCTACAATATTACCTTTTTAGAAGGAAGAGTCCTTGCATGGAACATAGACTCTCATATAAGTTCTTCCAAGGTAATTGGTGTGTGAGAAAAAAACTTGTACAGATTAACCATTAAACCAGTTCAAGCCTTGCTACATGACACTATCAACATAAGTGAGCTATAGCATATAAGACTTGCTCACATTCATTGTAGAGTTCTTCCATATCTAGGGAAAATGGTAACAGTTCTACCAGAAATACACATTCAACATAAAGGTGTTTTCAAAGGTTGTGCCCTTGGAAAAAATGTTAAAGGATCATTCTCAAGCAGTGACAATAGATCCAAGGAAATCTTGGAATTAATACATTCAGATGTATGTGGGCCAATGACTGTTGCATCTTTGAATGGGTACCTATACTATGTACTCTTCATAGACGATCACTCCCGGAAAACTTGGATTTACTTTCTGAAGAACAAGGATGGAGTCCTTGCAAAATTTCAAGAATGCAAAGCTCAGGTTGAGAAACAAACCGAAAGAAAAATCAAGATATTAATATTAGATAATGGAGGAGAATACACCTCAAAAGAATTCAACAACTTTTGTATTGAATCAGGGATCAAGAGGGAGTTCACAGTTCCTGACAACCCTCAACAAAATGGGGTTGTTGAAAGGAAAAACAAAACTATAATTGAGGCAACCAAAACAATGATACATGATCAGAGTCTACCTATGACTCTATGGGAAAAATCATGTATGACAATAGTATATGTTCAAAACATAAGTCCTCATCAGATCCTGAAGAACATTACTCTAGAAGAATCCTTCACCAAACTGAAGCCTGAGATTGGAAAATTTAGAATATTTGGATGTCCAATATATTTTCATGTACCCAAATAAAAGAGATCCAAACTAGAACCTTCAGGAAGAAAGGGCACATTTGTAGGATACAATGAATCCTCAAAAGCATATCGAATCTACATCCCTGGTCAGAGACAAATTAAAGTAAACAAAGATGTTACTTTTGAAGAAGAAGTAGCCTTTCATAGATCCAGAGAAGCTCAGATGAAAACTGATAGTGAGACAATTCCGTCTCCCCCTTTAGCAGTTTAGAGGGAGGCATATATTATTCCAGATGATTCAATAGCTCCATTTGATCCGGTTGTTCCAGCTGATTCAGTTTCTCCATGAAACATATGCAGAGATATTACAGTTGGACATAAAAGGCCTACTTGGGCCCGACAAACTATACAAGAAGCAAAAGGGCATAAAGCCCCACAAGGAACAACCAGATAGAGAAAGAGACCAAATATATTCTCAAGCTACCTTTGAGCCATGACCCACATTATTGACTCAGAGCCATCTTTTCATGGAGAAGCTTCAGGTGAACAAGTATGGCAAGATGCCATGACTGAAGAATACCAATCTATATTAAAAAATAATGTATGGGATGTTGTTCCAATACCAGAGTGAAAGTCTATAGTGACTTCCAAATGAATTTATAAAATCAAGCATGCTGCTGATGGAAGCATTGAAAAATACAAAGCAATATTTGTGGCCAGAGGGTTTTCACAAGGAGAGGCAGTTGACTATGATGATACTTTTGCAACAATATCCCGATACACCTTCATCCGATCTATCATTGCACTAGCTGCTTCCATGGGTTGGAAGCTACATCATATGGATGTAAAGATGACCTTTCTCAATGGTGAAATTGAGGAAGAATTTTGTATTGAGCAGCCAGAAGGATTTGTTGTACACAACAAAAGATCTCATGTATGCAGGTTGAAGAAAGCCCTATATGGTCTAAATCAAGCACCACATGCTTGGTACGAGAAAATGGATGGATTTCTGATTAGTTTGGGCTTCAACAAAAGTGATGCTGATCCAAAATTATATTATCACATTGATGGAAATGAGTGTTTAATTTTGGTCGTATATGTGGATGACCTTTTCCTCACCAGTTCAGAGAGACTCATTTCTGAATGTAAACAAGAATTGATTGCTAAATTTGAAATGAAGGATTTCGGTTTGATGCACTACTTCTTGGGACTAGAAATATGGCATAGTACATTGCATTGAGTCTGGCAGTCCGCGAAGCAGTGTGGCTTCACAAACTTCTGACTGACTTGTTCGATCATGAGATGGATCCTACTACTATTCATTGCGATAACCAGAGTTGTGTAAATATCTCTGAGAACCCTGTGTTTCATGACAGATCGAAACACATTGAAATAAAGTATCACTATATTAGAGAAATGGTGCAGAGGAAGACAATACACATGTAATATATTCCTACTCATGACCAGATCGCATATATCTTCACCAAACCACTTGCCAAGACAAAGTTCGAGTATTTCCGTGAGAGACTTGGCTTGGTGGAAAATGCCTCCTTAGCTGAGAGAGAGTGTTGATGATTGCAGCTACATGAGACATTCTACAGGACACAAACCTGAGAGAGAGCCCCTGAGAGGGGTGTGTGGTTCCTATTTGAGACAGAGCTGGAATGTAGAGATGGCATCCTCCTTACAGAGATTTGAGAATAACTCCATATGATTCTTCTGTGTAATGCAGTGAGAAAGGAGATCTACAGAGTTGGATGTGCCTGTGGCTGAGCACAAGGTGAACGTGTGAAATCCCAAAGTGTTGGGTGCATCGTCATGAGAACATAAATGAAGATGATGTATTAACCTCCTCTAAGTAGAGAGTCGATGACAAAATCCAGATGACTCTCCTGTGTAATGCAGTGGGAAAGAAGATCTATTGAGTGGACGTGCCCGTGGATGAGCATAGGTGAACACGATCCTAGTGGCTGAGCACTAGTGAAGAAGTGGTTCTTCTATGTAATGCAGTGAGCCAGAGATATGTAAATCCCTATGGATGTTCCCCTAGTGGATGAGCACTAGTGGGTGTATAAGATCCCTTGCTATATTTTTCGAGAGTCATAACTGCCTGTAACCCTAATTGTAATGTAAAGGGTACAAGTCGACCCCACCTTAATGTGATTAATAATTAATGTAAAAGATAATTAATCTGGTTAATATTAATTATATTATGAGATAGAGAGGTCAGACTTGTTGTGCCAATAGACACTTCTCTTGATAGGTCAAGTCTAATAAAAGTAAAGGTAAATTCCCCATTGAGGAATCATATCTTTTGTGTGAGTTTGGAAATTTCAGCAAGTACACCTTCTTGGGAAAAGTACATACCTCTCTTGGGAGCTAGTCTTATAGGGTTTTCAGGCACCCTCTTGTGTGCTAGGTTTTCTCGGTGGGATCCTGTCATTCATCTGAGTGATGGATTGTTTCAGATGAGGTTTTGCTGCATTCATCATATCTGAGGAATAAGCTCAGATCTGCTTCTTGCAAGAAGAATATAGATTAGATCTGCTGCATGCAAGAAGGATATGTTGCATGCACTCCATAATACACTGCCAAGATAAATCCACACTATATCTCTGATCTGAATTTGCTTGAACCTGAACCTGTAAATGAAGCGAATCCTTAAGGAATGATCTAATCCTATACTCTAAATCCTGATGAGGACTCTAGGTGATTCTTCCGATGGACTAGGGTGTGTCTCTCAACACCGAAATCTATCAATGGTGGTGGTTTCCTCCAGAAATCCACAAAACATGAAGAAAGTCACTTGACTTCTCCTCTGAGGTCTAATTCTCAACTCAACTCATGCATAATGGCGAATTAGCTCGAATTTTCTCATTTATACTCCCCTTCTAATCTAATTTCCCGTTCACTTTATTAATCAAGTGACTTTTCCCTAAGTTTTGACTTAATAATCACTTAAGTCACTTAAAACACCTTTTTGCTTCTAATTTCATATTCACTTTGATTAATTAAGTGAATTTTCCTAAGTTTGATCTTAATAATCATTTATGTCACTTAAAACACATTTTTCTCCTTTTTTCTCATCTAATTCCACGTTCACTTTAATTAATTAAGTGATTTTTCCTAAGTTTTATGTTTAATTATTTTTTGAAGTCACTTAATCACCTTTTACCACTTTATTACTCAATGCCACTTTCAACTTAGGATTTTCTAGTAAATGACACCAAATAATTATTTTATTCCCCTTTTCTCCAGACTATAGCCTACGAGAATCAATATAGGCTACTAAGTCGCTCCTCCTGGAGTCATCGCAGGGAAAGGGACATTGCACAATCTTCCAATCTTTCTTTGTATCTTGCATGATAAATACGAGAATACAAGAGCAAGGCACAATCTTAATTTCTTGTTGGGGTTTTCACCGTCACAAGTTGCTCTAGGGTACATCTTGTGTTCAATGTTTTAATGGTGTGTGTGTTTTGTAAATATTTTTTTCATTCTACTATAGCATATCCTTATCTTCTAAGTTATTTTCCTTATTTAAATCATCTAAACACAAGTAAATTTTGCACCACTGAATATAATCTTAATTTATTTTCAATATCACTCTTCATAGTTGTAGATAGTTAATCTTTGTTGTGATATATTGTCCAGTGGAATATCTACATTAATTTACATATCCAATTAGTATTAGAGCAGGTTTCTATGACATGGTTGTAGGATCTAAAGTTCGGTAATTCCTCTAGAAAATCAATAGTTGATTATGTTCTTATTGATATAAGAACTGCGAGGTCTTGACAATGTAATGAATCTCAACAATGGTTTACTATTCCTTCTCATATCTCAATATATGTATAATGGAAATGAAGAAAAATTTCCAATGCATCAAACAAACAATCACATGGATCATAGTGGAAGTCTTGCAAGTGAAACAAATTGAATTTAGATAGTGTTTGTTCAATTGCTTCAAGATTTGATTGTCCTATTACAAAATCATTTGGTACATTTAGGCTTAATGTGTCATTGAAATTCAAGCTCTCTTGATTTGGATTGAACATATTGCAAAAGCGGTAAGGTATAACAAAATATCTTTAATATACAAATGGGAATTAGTAATAAAACAAAAAAAACAAATCATATTTGCATTAAATTAGTTTCTAGCGAACCTAGGTACGAGTAATTAGTTTCTTTGCTACAAGGTATGAGTAATGGCATAAGACAAGGTGGGTGGGGAAAAGTTAATTAAAATTATGGAAATATGTCTAAAAAAAGAAATGTGATGTTAACAACATACGTCCAATGTGAAATAGGCATATTTAAAAAAAATAAAAGAAAAAGATAAAAGAATAATTGATCGACATGTTTATGGAAAACATTAGCAATTTGAAGTACAATTTGCAAAAACATTACAATAAATGAGAGAAGAAAGCAAACTTCCTGCTTGTTAACCAAGGTAGCAAGAAGTAGGAAAAACCAAACTTGTCTCATTGCTTGGATCTGTTTGGCAACTAAATATTTGGGATTGAAAGTGGCTTACAATCAATGATAAATACCTCCCTTACATGATTCTTAGTCAAGCCTATTTTTTTGGTAAAGATTCTGCACAACAAAGACAGAAAATGAAAGTAGAGAGAAACAATTTTTCCTTGACCTTAGGAAGATTACAAAAGAAAATAAACTATTATCTAGTTTCCAACAAGAATGGAGTACAACTACATTATAGGCCGATACTAGTTGCATATACATATCTATTAATAGTTACCTCAAAAAATTCTATATGCTAAATGGAACATATGGAACAATGGTTTAAAACTATGCATATGAATAAAATGGCCACTAAAAGGAACACAATCTAAAGGAACAAAAAAAAATAGATGGTTTTATTCATCCCCTAAGGAGAAAACTAGATCTAAATATTAAAGAAAGAACAAACCACTATGTAAGAGTACCTCATCAATGCAACAACAAAAATAGACATTGATATGTCAATCCTATAAACTTGATAATACATGCATTTAGGTCCCCACTGTCAATAACAAAATATTCTTGACAACAAGGGAACCAATATGTCCAAATACAATGGTTATTTTTAATTTGATATGTTTTTAACGTGGTTATTTTTAGTTTGATATGTTTTTAACGTATTATGCAGAATTAATCATGCCAAAAAATTCTTGCATGCACATCAATTTAAAATATAATTTAAAAAGAAACAAACCAACTAAGTCAAATGAACAAAATCAATAAAAAATAAGTTTGAACCAAAACAACCAAGAAAGACAACTTCATATGAACTAAATTAAATTAATATCCAAATTAAATAAAAAACTAAATACGAGCATAAACAAGCTTGTTGTTTCCCCGGATGGAGTGCCACTTGGACAAAGTCCGAGGACACTTGGAATTGGGCGACCAGGGGAGTTATTAACCCCGACTGCCAGACACGGACATTAACTCCCCCATGGCTCACACCATGAGGAAAATAATGGTAGTGCGCTTGGTTCCTCAGGCTAGGTTAATGGCCGCGCGAGCTAGCTAGACCAGGCGTACCAACACCAGGCTGGCTGTCAACTCGACTTCAATGGCAAGAAGGGATGTCAATTCAGGGATGCACGGCCATAAACATGCTTTTGCCCTGATGAATTCCTCCATTCTCCATCTGCCCTGGTGCATTCCATCACTCTTTCTCTTCGACTCTTCCAAGAATTCCAGCATTGCTGCTCTCTGTGTTTTTTTCTTATGCACGAGCATGTTCGACCCTAGCTCTGTTACCCTCCGCCCGCCTTATTCGCTTAGCCTCCACAAGATTTTTCTCTGTTTCTCCACCAACGCCTTCTCCCACTCCTCCCAACACCTTCTCTCAGCTCCCATTACCAAAATCCTTCACCTCCACACTCTTCCCAACATGCCCAGGGAAAGAGGGAAATCCGAGAGGGGTGCTTGTTATTACAACACACTCTCGTGCTGCAATAGACTGTCCCCCTCCCAAATGAATCTTATTGCCAATTTCACAAGCCCACGACACATCAACCAGAGGCCGCATGAAGCTCCCCATTCCACTCCTCTTCATCTCCATGGCATCATCCCGATGAAGGAGGAAAGGCCACCCTCTTGTGCACACATCCCTCCACCCCTCTTTTGATCCATGGCCTGAGCTTGGTTAAGGAGGAGGCACCACCTTCGTGCACGTGATCTCCTCTGGCCACCAATCTCTCCCCCCCCACCCCCCCAATTCACAATCCACAAGACCCCTATTACGATGACGACAACTGTATGGTGGAGGAGGAGATGCCCCCAAGCTGGAAAGCGAAGGAAAACGTAGCGACAACCAACGAGATCACCACAAAGGTAGCAGGAAAGGAAAAGGAGGAGGAGCAACCTCATCATTTTGCTAATCGACTCATGGAGGAGAACTTCCAACTCCTCTTTGAAATCAGGTAGAAATATGACGATCAGATGGACTCTCAGAGCATCCTTGGCCAAAGGATGGACATCTTGTTTGACACATTAGTGGATGCTCTTGCGCGCGCCAGATGCCCAACATGTGGCCAACAGTTCACCCCGGTCTAAAGAATTCATGGACAAATAGGCTCGACAATGGAGTGAAGTCTCCAGGTTATGGTTCTTCGTCAATTCCAATTGCAGGTTCAATTGCTTGGCTTACCTCAGTAGCAAGATATAATAACACGTAGTTTTTTCATATATAGTTTATGTAGCTTTGTCAATAGTATCTTTGTCAGTAGTTGGTCTTAGAGACCATCTGAATACTGTACACACTTTTTTGATAACACAGATAGGATGTAAAATTTTGTTTAAGCAATTTTGTTCAAACAACTCTAGCATACATGATGAGGTGTCAATCTCAAAACATTTAGGAGCCACCTGTTTTGGTTTCCCATATGTTGTAGAATAGGTGGCTAACACTTGTCAATGTACAACTTACAGACGTCATTAATATAAGGATCTACTTTTATTTATAAAAAAAAAGCTTGTTTTTTGTGTTTTTTATTTACTGCATTTTACAACAATATATATTATAAAACCTAATTTTATATCAATATATAATATAAATCCTAACAAATATCGAGTCTAATAGTTATGGAAGAAAAAACCAATATTGCAAAATACCACAACACAAAGAGATTCATATATCAAAGCGTGAAAGATAAGATTCATGGCACGATGAATGGGATGAAATAAAAGACTCACACAACAAAACATGATGACTCATTCGGTGGGTTCCATTTGTCACACAACTCATCAACAAGTATTTCCCTAACTAGTAAAGAAATTATCTCATGAGAGGTAGTTTAGTTTGAGGATTCAATTCTACAACCTTCATTCTTTGATTTTAACCAAGGATCTTTATCCAAAGCTTCTTAGCACTTTGCCCCTCTTTTTTTTCTTTCAAGAAACACTTTCAAGTTAGAGAAATGATGCATCTAGTGGACAAAAGAATTACAACAATATGGGCTACTAAATCCTTTAACTTGTACTTAATTATTGACCAGGGAGTGTAATCTTGTGAGGTGTTATGCACTATACATGCAACCATAAAGGATTCAAAGGATGTTGAAATTTTCTTTCTCTTAATCTATGAATTCTATGTAAATACAACTACCTACTAAAACGCTAATCAGACACTTGAAGAAAATAAATCTAATCCAATTAAAGCAAGTAAATTAATTCATCAACCAACCATGAGATCATGGCATGGTGGGACAAGAATCACATACCTCTCAAAGCAAGAAATATATTCTATGGAAAGTAGGACATATACTCTACATCGTGCTACTCAAACCAACATATTGATTATTCAACCAAAAACATGTCATGGCATGCTGGAAGATAAATCCACAAGTAACTGTAGTTATAGAATGAATGCACAATGAATTCATCCATGGAACATGAACTTGGAGAACCCATGGATTTATAAACAAATGCAACTATATAACAAAATAAAAATAAAAATAAATATACAACAAAGTAGTGAAAGAAAGCTCTAGCCATTAAGAAAATAGATAACGAGTAATCTTATCTATGAACATAGGAAATTCAAAAATCAGTTGCAGCTTTGAAGTGTGTCCTTTGAAGAAAACAAAGTGTTTAATCCCTCAAAGAGAAACACTACTCACAACAATGAAAGTTTACATTATGACTCACATTACATAAGAAATTCAAATTACAATGTTCTAATTGAATGAAAACTGATTCCATCTCTTATTGTCTATGTTGGCTAACATATCCTCGGTTATAGTAGCTTATTTAAATACAAAACGAGCTTAGGTATTCCTTGTCTCCCTCTAACATAATTCTTACATATTAGTGATATGTTTATGACCATTCTGAATAATATGAAAAGTGGCCAATTTACTTGAGCTCTATAACTTGTCCACCTAATGTGTGGATACCTTGAGCTATATCCCAATGTGTTTGGTGTGATAGATGGTGAGAGGCACATCCTCGACCCTTGTGATTTTATATTATGAGGTTCTAAAAAATATTCTTTGACTTATTGGAGTACTCTGTAGCACCAATCCATTCCTTGAGATAGTTGCGAATTATACAACACACTCTTAGACTTAACAAAGTATTTGTAGAACCAATCCATTGTGGCTGTGAATTCTACAACACACACTTCTTTCACACAGAGGTGAGCCATCATAAAATACACAATTTGACAACATATAATTCCATGACATACTATTCTGTGGCATATAGAAATAAAACATCGACACTGAGTTACTCATGAAATAAAAACATCCAATCACTTTATCTTCTAATTTCCCAAACACATCAATATACAAGCAAATACTAGATAAACTGAAATGGATAACAATTGATAACTCTAAAAGCATTTTATGTATGGAAAGGAATATTTGGACGTTTGTGGAAGGAAAAATAGACAAAAAAGGATGAGCAAAAGTAGTAGTTCAAGGGTTCATCATTCTCTACAATTAAAGGGCTTCACACCCCTTGTGCAACAAAAAGAAAGAAGGGAAAGGGTAAGACTACTAGCTACCTCCGAGTGTCACCTCCACTGTGGAATGATACCCTTCATCAACTATTGACTATGGTCCCTCAAATATGGTTGTAGTTTGTAGGTCTATGCCTACCTCTGCCTTTGTTTTTCCTTTTGTTATTTTTCATTTGAATCAAAATCTAAATGAAGTTGTCATGTACTAATTCCCTCAAAGGCCTTAGATTCCTCCATCTCTAGTGTACTCTTTGAACTTGTAAATTTTAGAACATAAAATATATGAAATGATTTGACCCACTTTAGAAATTCTTCTATAACTAATGGCATGCAAATATTTAGTGGAGTCAATGAGCACTCAATGACGTATTTTCAGTGGAAACTATTCCAATAGTAATCTTTGTTAGGATCATCCATGATCATCTTGATTTAGAAACAAATAATATACATGGTAGCCTGACATGCTAAAAAGAAGGTTGTATGCACTCATGGATTGATAACATTCCAATCTTTAATATGAGGAGGTAACTAATGCAAGCACCAATCTACCATAGTTGAATAAAATAATGCATGGATGCATTGTGGACCTATAGTGATAATCCCTCATAAATACAAACTTTCATATGCTCTAAAATCAATTCCATTAACACTTCCATATGATCTGTAGCCTCTCCCAAACTTTGCATAACAACAACTTTTCGCAATTGGACTTTCATTTTCTTCATCACCTCCATTAACATTGAAAATCTGTGGACTTTGATTGAATATTCACATATTTCATTTCAACATCAATTTCAATAAGCATGTCAACCATTGCTATAAGTTACTCCTACCAATCATCTCAACACACAAAGCATTCAAATCTATATGCGATAGCTTCAAGGAATTGTTGGTTGTAGTCTTATGCAATAGTGAGAAGAATCTTTTTAACTTTGCATTTCCAAACACACATAGTCTAGTACTCCCCACTCTTGCTTATAAAATAACTTCTATATTTTCAACTTTGTACTTTTCTAACTCATCAAATATACTTTTTTGTTGGGGTCCTATAATCATAGGTAACTTGATTCTTCAATTGTTTATTTGACGTTGCTCCCATGATGAAGACATCTGGCTTGCTGGGCTCGGTTGATTCCATTTCCCCCTCCATCCATTTGGCCCGATCCTTCATCACCTTGCTGCATCCTTCATCCACCTCTGTGTCACTCACTCCCTTGTCCATTTATCCCATTGGCTACATCTTGCCCACCACTCATCCCTGCATAAACAAACTTAGGATAAAAAACATTAGGTTAATAATAAATGGTTAGTAACCTTTTTAATGCTAATTAATCTAATAAAGTTATTTTAATAAGATAATTAATAATAAATAAATAATTAGATTAATTATTAATTAGTAATTAAGTTAGTTTGTTTAAGTTAGTAATTAGGTTAGTATTTTAGAATTAAATATTAAATAAATAAATAATATATAAATAAAAAAAATAAAAAAATAAAAAAATATAAAACATATAAAAATAATACATATAATAAGTTAAATAATAAAATAAAACATAAAACATATAAATTAAAAAAAAAACAATTAGAAAAAAACATAAATTAAAGAAAACATACAAATAAAAAACAAAAAACTAAAAAACAAAAATTAAAAAAAACAAATAATATAAAAAAACTAAACTATCCCAAGTTTTTACAACCCACGACTTTTCCATATAACCCCGCCTTACGTCACCCAACCAAAAGGGGGTCTGATATCCAAAACCACCCAGGGACACATGTCATCATGTGGTGAACTCAGAATCCCCCTTATTACCACTTACCACCCCAGGGGTCGAAAAACCACCTTTCCTTCTCCAAAACCGCCTTCCCAAAAATAAAAATCGGTTTTTGGCACAGTTCAACACATCATCTTCCGAGACCGATTCCGGGAAAACGAGAATGAATTTTGAAAATCTGAGAGAGATTTTTGTTCATCACGGGATGAAGAAAAATAAACTCTCCCAGATTTTACGTAGGTGTTAGCAGTTGGGAGAATCAAATCCATCTCTGAGCCCTATTTTTCAGGCTTCCATTTTTTCTTGTTTTGGTCATGATCTTGCGGCAACTGCTTCGGAGAATTGGAGATGAATTTAGAAAAATCGAAATATTTTTTTGTTCAAGACAGAATCATCTACAATAACCTCTTTCAGTTTTCACATAACTGCCATATTTTGGGAGATACGAATGTCCGAGTTGACTCATTTTTTCAGCAGTTCGACCCATCTTTCATGGCAGTCAGTTCAAGATTTTCAGGGATTGGTTTCTATTTTTGGAGGAGGTTGTTGAATTCGACCTCCTGATCATGGGATATAATCTTTCTATATATTGTTCTAATTAAAATGTACAATGGTTGATGAGTTGGGGACCATGATTTAATTTTTGTAAAATAGCTCACAGAGCCTCCATGGATGAGATTTCTAGTGATACAATGTGACCGTTTCAGGATTCTTGTGACAAATCCCATTGGTGAAGTTTATTTTATTTATTAATTTGTTCTCTCTTTTATCAAAATTGTTTTCTACAGTCTAAATTATTTTAAGGAGACAAACATAAAGAATTGGTTTAAATGCACCCTCTGTCACTGACTTGGAATAATTTTTGTGTTTTTCTACTGAAGATTGAAAACAAAATTCTTGATTGCTCTATTTTTGATTTGATTTCTGTACCTTTTCATCTCCTCCATGCATTAATATTGAAGATCCAGTGGATTTTCCTACCTTTCCCTGCAATATTAGACTGTCATGACCTGGTTTTGATCCATTATGAACTTTGACTCCATAGCCCAATGGCTTTCCCTTCCTATTCCAGCCATCCAATTTATAAACCAAACCTCTGTATAGTAATAACTAGCCTAAAATCTATCATAAACAAAACTAGATCAGACAGAGAGAGCCCTCTCCGAGTCTTGGAGGGCTAGATCCAGGACTCCAAAGTGGTTTGATGTTACCTCAGTGATTGCCTCCTCAGCCTTGGGCAAATTACAAAGTGCTAACATAGTGGCGACCATATTGGGGAACGTTCCTCAGAAAGCATATCATGTTCCAGATCTGATTACTGATGGTGGACAGTGATCAGACACAAGGAGGCTGAATCATCCACTACACGACTCCAATCAGCTCTAGATCAGTTCCAATTCAAAGACTCCACTGGAGGAAGAACCTGAAATATGATAAGACATTATGAAAAGATCAGGTATGCAAGTTGGAATTTCATCCAAGACATAATAGGTTTTATTTTTAATTATTTCCTCTCTTTTTGTGAATTTGGCTAAGACCATATTGTTGAAATTCATGTTGATCAAATTCAAACTGAGGAGCCTCAAGAGATCAATCCTAGTTTCACAGCCCCTATACAGACTCTTACACCTGTAAATATTCCAGATAGATATAGGTCTCTTATCTTACCCCCTATACTCCATGATTTCCCTGTAAATTACTACAAATACCTTCCCAGATTTGATGGAAAATATGGTAACATCACTACTGAGAAACACATTCAGGGTTTTGAGAATTTTCTTGATCTTTTGAGGTTGAGGAAAATAATGTCTGCATGATACTTTTTGCTCTTTCTTTGCAAGACAGAGCTAAGGAATGGCTCAAAAGTTTGTCAGCTACAAACATCTCTAGATTTGATCAATTTGTATAATTCTTTCTTGGTAAATGGGAGATCAAGAGAAATATTTTCCTCATTCTAGAAGAGTATGATCATTTGAAAATACAACCAGGAGAAACAATGCATAAATTTTCAGCCATATTCAATCAAGTTTACAATTCTATGCCTGTTGATATAAGACCACCTCCTGGTTTAGCTGTTTTACACTACCCAGATGCCTTTGATCCGGAGATGGAGTTTCCACTAAGAGAAAGGAACACTACTACACTTAAGAAGATGCAAAACAGGGCAATTAGCGTGGAAGCTAATTTGTTGATCAAAAGGTCAAATATCAAGGCAGAAGAAAGGGAGAAACTAGTAAAGGAGCAACTGAAATATTTAGAAGCTAAACTGGACATTCTAGCTAGTACAATGAAAGAAATGATGCAGAAAGTCATCATGGGAAATGAACTTGCTATTCAAGGGCATCATGTCCCATTGATTACAGAGAAAGAAAGGGTGGTTGTTCCCAAACACTTTGTATCTCACCCTTGGTATCATGGATTTGAAAATGATCATTTCATGTATTCAATTCAAAACACAGTCAAAGATGAAACTCCAAATCAACTTGCAGAGGAACAACCAACTGATATGATGTGCATGTTTGATGACATTTCTTACCTGGATAATCTACCCAAGTATGATCAATATGATGATGATTATGTGGTTGAAATAGATGTTGATTGTTCAAAGCAACCAGTGCATGCTTGTGGGAGGAAGAAGATCCATTACAGCTCAAATATGACAATCAAACTTTGCGCATCAATCATGACAACAATGAGGAAAATGCACCAAATCTTAGAGTAAGTGAAATATCTATGCCTTTATGTTTCTCTTCATTTCAAATTCTGAGAGAAAATTATAAACAAGTTGTCGATAGTGAAGATGAAGAGCGTTCCGATCACTCAGTTGAAGATGCCATTGATGATATGGAAGCTATTCTAAACCCATAATTGCAGCCCTTGAGCTACATTGATTTTCAAATTCCAGATGAAATCTTAGAGCCTGAGATAGAATATGAGTTAATCCAAAATAACTATGTACCATTAATCTTTAATTCATTTAAGTTTTTGAAGAAGAATCTTGAGTATGTGCTAAAGGATAAACACACAGACAATCAAGAAGTTTCATTGGAGCCAATGCAACAACCATCTCAATTTCTACAGGATCTAATATCTGATGTGTTGGATGATTTGTGTTGTCAAAGTCATGGTTCATTGGCCAATTATGAGCTTAAAATAAACTATGATCAAGACATGATTAGGCAATCAGTTGCATGGTCTGTTTCAGCATGAGTCTCATTTCAATGTTCAACAGAAAATTTGCAGCCATATCAGGAACTGTATAACGATGTAAAAAACATACATGTCATACCCAATTATGACCATAAATTTATTGAAAGTCAAGAAATAGGTCATGTCTTTCCTGATGCCATAGCAGACTAAATGGAAGATTTTTTCAGCATAAAAGATCAATCATGTTTTCAGCAGTGGCCATTACACTTTGTAGTTTTTAATCTGTGGAAAAAGGGTCAAGTTGTCATGTTGATTATGCAGGCAAGCAGTCAAACAATCCACTTGTTTTAGCAGCTACTTGACTGGCTTCATTGGAATTTTTGTATTATTTGATTCATCATGATTTTCACCAGTATAGGGTAGATAACAGTTTGAATAAGCTCAACCATTTGAGCATCTTTTTTAGTAGTGCGCAAATAAGCTCAGCCCTTTGAGCATCCCTTTCAACAATTTTTCAATTTCAAATTTCAGTCTTCAGTTTGATGTGGTCTCAATTGAAAGATCAACATAGGTACAAGTTGCAGAATAAGATTTTGGGATCAACCCAATGGATAAATCACTGGTTTGCATGTTCAGAGTTCAGTGGTTCGTGTCACCTCCTGAAAGAGCTGCCATCCCCAGGTGGAGCCTATGTTGGGGTCCTATAATCATAGGTTACTTGATTCTTCAACTGTTTATTTGACATTGCTCCCGCGATGAAGACATTTGTCTTGCTAGGCTCGGTTGATTCCATTTCCCCCTCCATCCGTTTGGCCCGATCCTTCATCACCCTGCTGCATCCTTCATCCACCTCTGCGCCACTCACTCCCTTGTCCATTTATCCCATTGGCTACATCTCGTCCACCACTCGTCCTTGCATAAACAAACTTAGGATAAAAAACATTAAGTTAATAATAAATGGTTAGTAACTTTTTTAATGCTAATTAACCTAATAAAGTTATTTTAATAAGATAATTAATAATAAATAAATAATTAGATTAATTATTAATTAGTAATTAAGTTAGTTTGTTTAAGTTAGTAATCAGGTTAGTATTTTAGAATTAAATATTAATTAAAAAATTAAATATAAAATATATAAATAAAAAAAAATTAAAAAATAAAACAATATAAAACATATAAAAATAATACATATAATAAGTTAAATAATAAAATAAAACATAAACCATATAAATTAAAAATAAAACAATTAAAAAATAAAACATAAATTAAATAAAACATACAAAAACAAAAAACAAATAAAAAACTAAGAAACAAATAAAAAACTAAAAAAAAAAAATTAAAAAAAATAATAATATAAAAAAACTAAACTATCCTAATTTTTTACAACCCTTGACTTTTCCATATAACTCGGACCCCCCATTACGTCACCCAACCAAAAGGGAGTCCGACATCCAAAACCACCCAGGGACACATGTCACCATATGATGAACTCAGAACCCCCCACTATTACCACTTACCACCCGAGGGGTCCGAAAACCACCTTTCCTCCTCCAAAACCGCTTTCCCAAAAATAAAAACCCCTTTTTGGCATAGTTCATCACATCGTCTTCCGAGAGAGATTCCGAGAAAACGAGAATGAATTTTGCAAATCTGAGAGAGGTTTTTGTTCAGCATGGGATGACGAACAATAAACTCTCCCAGATTTTACATAGGTGTCAGAAGTTGGGAGAATCAAAGTCAAAGCCATCTCTGAGCCCTAATTTTCAGGATTCCATTTTTTCCTGTTTTGGTCATGATCTTGAGGCCGCTGTTTGAGAGAGCTAGAGATTAATTTAGAAAAATCGAAAGAGGTTTTCTTTCAAGATAGACTCGTCTGCAATAACCTATTTAATTTTTTTTACACATATGTCATATTTTGGGAGATACAAACGTCTGATTTGACCCATTTTTTCAGCAGTTCGACCCGTCTTTCATGGCAGACAGTTCAAGATTTTCAGGGATTGGTTTCTACTTTTGGCCAAGGTTGTTGAATTTGACATCCTTATCATGGGAGATAATATTTCTATATATTTTTATAATTCAAATGTACAATGGTTGATGAGTTGGGGACCATGATTTAATTTTTGTAAAACAGCTCACAGAGCCTCCATGTATGAGATTTCCAGTGATACAATGTGACCATTTCAGGATTCTTGTGACAAATCCCATTGGTGAAGTTTATTTTCTTTGTTAATTTGTTCTCTCTGTTATCAATTTTTTTTTCTACAGCCTGAATTATTTTAAGGAGACAAAAGGACAAAATTGGTTTAAATGCACCCTCTGTCACTGACTTGGAATGATTTTTGTGTTTTTCTACTGAAGATTGAAAACAAAATTCTTGATTGCTCTGCTTTTGATTTAATTTCTAGACCTTTTCATCTCCTCCATGCATTAAATCTTGAATATCCAATGGATTTGCCTACCTTTCCCTACAATATTCGACTATCATGACCTGGTTTTGATCCATTCTGATCTGTGACTCCATAGCCCAATGGTTTTCCCTTCCTATTCCAACCAACCAATTTATAAAACAAACCTCTGTACAGTAATAACTAGCCTAAAATCTATCATAAACAAATCTAGATCAGACAGAGAGAGCCCTCTCTAAGTCTTGGAGGGCTAGATCCAGGACTCCAAAGTGGTTTGATGTTACCTCAGTGATTGCCTCCTCAACCTTGGGCAAATTACAAAGTGCTAACACTTTCTTCACTACAGGAAGTTATTATTTCATTGGATTGCACCTAAAATAGATTGGTTATGATGTTCCCAAGAAACTGCACCTCCTTCATTTTCTTTTATAATGGCTTTCTTATTGGCACATTTATCTCTTGGTAGTCTTAGTGGATCAATAAATTTCCCCCATTTCTTTGTTTGATGCAACATACATTTGTAGAACTTTGCAACATTGATTTCATCAATATATAGAACTATTTTCATCGTTTCCGACACTTTGTAGCACGATTTTTGTCATTTCTATCACTCCACAACATTATTTTTATCGTTTCCAACACACTACAATATTTTTTAAGGCTCTTTCCTCAACATCCTCCTTTGAATATTTTTCTTTGTGACATTTTATTTTGAATGATTCCATAGCCTTATCTTTTGGAGACTCTATTGATACTTGAAATGTAACATACCCAATACCCTCTATTCAATATTGAGAGTATGGGGTACTTTTCCATTAACTTTTCTCTGATACCAAAGTATAATGCACCTAGCTCCATGTTCACTCTTGCTACTACAATTTCCCACTCCGAATACACTATACATTTGAATTTCTTTAAACCTAGCTTGTATTTACCATACTTTAATCTCTCTAGTACCATTAATTATAATCCCGATTACCTTACCTGGTACAATTTCTCAACAAGGTACCCCTAGTACCATAATTATGTCTGTTATGAATGCATATGCACACTACCACGAAATGAAACAAAAAAAGTAATAACATCAACAATATAAACATGCATACTTAAATATAAATCATAAACAACATATGTACACAAGATAAAACACAACATTAAGAACATAAAACCATATTCATAACACTTAACTTGTGTAAATGGCACCAACTGGCTGCAAACCTTAGACATTCCTCCTAGCCATAGACTCTATTGCTCCATTTCTATCAGCAACAAGTTACCCCCAAGATGGGGCTATGAATCCACCAGGGAAAAGGATTACCTAAAGCCAACTATGATCTCATAGATAGTGCACGTGTTCTCTGGACAAGGCACCAAACTCCATTAGCAATTCCAACCTACAACCTCTCATTCTGCATCATCTTTTACAACCCAAGGAAGTATACCCCCTTCTCTACACCGCATTCCCTTGGGTTGTAGCACATGCCATCCAGGAAGTCTTAGAGAACTATGAATCCAGTAAATCCAGTTGCACTTAGGAGTCTCCAGGCACCCTACATGATTCACACCTTGGGTATTCACCCAAAAAATCAAGGTCTCCAACCTTCTTTATAGAAACCAAATGAGAATTGTGCACTAAATCCCCAACATAACTTGCCTGGAATTCTAGGGATTCAAAAATAACAGTGGGTTATAGACATTTTCTAACTCACCCTCTAGCATGAAATCCACAGGAATTGGTCACAATGCTAAGGAGTGGTAAAGTGTGGAATTGGAATGGCTCATAATAGAATCAGAATGGAATGGAATGATTTTCCATTGAAAATAAGGTTTATGTATGCACGGGGTTAACTTTCCATGTGGCACTGAAAGAAACCCCTTTGGAACCTTTTCCTAAACTTAGGATAAAATGTCCATGTAACTTTTCTTGGAATATTATATTATTTTTAGCACTAGCCCCTTTTTTTGGCTTCCTAGCCCCCTAACCTTCCCCTCTCGTGGAGTCCTATCCATGCATACTGTTTTGTCCTTTGGTATGCAACCATGATGCATTTTATTAATCCGTTTTTATGTACAAATTACAATATAGGCTCTCCGACCTTAATCATCATCGGAACTCTGACCCAAAATGTACCAAATTTGCATCCAATAAGCCAAATTTGAGATCTTGTGCAATGCATGGGGCTTAATTCAAAATTGCGACCACAGAATATGACATCCGAATCGGTTTCAAGTTCGACTTTCAAGCCATGGTTGAACATTGACAAATCATGGAGAAAACATAATCCGCCCCTTTGAACGACATCATAAGTAAAATTAATGGACTTTAATTGTTGATTACTTGTAAAATCTATTCATGATTGATTTCACCCATAAATGAATGTGTATTTTTATTTTAAGTAAGAGAGAAACAACAATAATGAGGCCAACAATGGACAAAAACCCCATGATGATAGAGTACAGTCCGATGATGGTGGTGTGCAGTTCGATCATGATGGTGGAGTGCAACCCGACGATGGTGGTGTGCAACCCGACCATGACGGTATTATGGATATAAAATCACAAGTATGGATTACAATTAATAATATTTACTTGCATATGGTGTAATTATAAATTATCTTGTTTCGATGGAAGAGCATGCTTGGTGAGAGAAGAAACACATGGCATCTGAACCAATGGTCTTGACTAGTCAACTTGATAAAGAACATTATAATGATATTTTCATTAATGAACTACTTTTGTGAATAATAACTAACCATATCAATTTAACTTTTTTTTGTTATTGTAGTTGAGGTCCCTCAGTAGCAACCTACATGCCATGGAGAGTACTCGAATAGATGTACAACACGTCAGAGCATGCATATTAAATCAACACCAAGAGAGAGCCCAACAATTGAAGTGGATCTAGAAATGGATGAGCCAATCAACAGATAGATGAAAACTAAGAAACATTAAAAGAAGTGATTGTATATATTATGAGAAACATGTATAATGGAAATATATTTGATGATAAAATTTATCAATATATACTATTTGTTGCTACTTTCTTACAAATGTATGTTATATGTTTTGTATGTACAAAACCACATATTTTGATGATAAAATTTATTAATATATAATATTTGTTGCAACCTTCTTATAGATGTATGTTATATGTTTTGTATGTACAAAACCACATATTTTCACACATTCTTTAATTTATTTACCTTTAAATTTTGTTTTGCTACTTTCTATGAATGAATCGTACTATGCCACTTTCAATTATTTTCCTGTAGATAGATTGGGTATGGGGAATTGAGAGTGATGCGAGGGGGGAGGGGGAAAATGAGCTTCCAAATTCACATGGTTGGCCTTGTTCAATACAGAATAAATTATTATTGAAACCAAGAGAAGCTCATTCATGTATTCCACTTTATCCTTTCAAGAGTCTTGTACATGTCGATATGTTTGTTTGTTTATTTAATTATTATTAAGTCATATAACCTTTTATTCTTTGATGATTTCTACAGGTCTTCGCAATGGAAATGAAACTAACAACTAGATTATGTGTGATGTGGTTGTACAAGCTCCTACCTCATCAAGCGCATGGACATAGGTATCTAGTGCCTTTTTTCCCATTTTAGTTAGTGTGTGTGCACAGTTGCAAAAGATTGGTGTATATTTCAACCCTTTACTAAAGTATGGGCACAAATCACCCTAGTATACAGTCTTTAGAGTTTACAAAAAATCCATAGTCCTTTAAATTGTAACTTGTAAATTACCAACAACATACACGGATTTTTATTCCTAGAGCATGCATTTTTCATCATGCCTCTTTTTTTCATGCATTTTTCCGTTTATGTATTTTTTTGCACTTACAAGGCAACTTTTAGCCTTTATGTACAACATATGGTTTTTGGTTTCAAAATAAAAAAATAAAGTATGAATAGATGTAAAATAATAAAATACAAATGCCACATTTTGAAACACTCAATTTGGAGGTCATATGAGTCTTAGGCGGACATTTTACAGAAATACGGTTTTAACCTCCATTTTACAAAAAGTCTTGAATATCGGTTCAAGGTAGAAGTCCTTATTCATTTGAAAATGCACTCTGTATGATACAAATATATTTAAAATGTTATTAAATTCACAACAAAACTTATATAAATAAATTTGGATCTATATAGAATTATGTGCATGCATTTCCATTAGGGCACTTCTACTGTTTTGGTCTCTCAATTTACAAGGTAGATTTTCCCTCATTTACACA
>WSFP011326516.1:0-39944 GCA_009831015.1 Picea engelmannii
AACATGGATCTCTCCCAATTACGAAAACTGTAGGAACATAGTCACTCTCTATTGAAAAATGAGGAAGTTGTAACACTCTGTTTTCCCCCATGGTTGTAATTATGCAAAGATTTCATGTAATGTGATTATGAAGCATGTAATTATGTTATTGATTAATAGGAAACATCAGAAAGCTAACTGAGAGGGAAATGCCTTGAGTATTGGCCATGATATCACAAGTGGGATTGGTGAAGTGGGAATCAGTGAGGTGGACTAGTGAGGGGAAATGGAGAAGTTTCAATGAAGAAAATAAGAAGCTTGCTCAACATTCCAACTCACACCTGAAAACATTGAATGCACCACCTACCCACGTACTTAAAACTGCATGGAGCCATGTGACCAGTTATGGGTAGCATGTGCAATACCCCTGGGTTGAACCCAAATTGTACATATAAATGTAAGTGTACTTTATATATAAGTTGGTGAGTTGAAGGAATAAGATCTTTGTTTGGTTTTGCATGCATTGAGTTAATGCGTGAGAATCTCACACCAAAGGAGTGCGCGTAGTTTTTAAAATGATATAGTGTGCAGTTTAATGTATTTGGCGTGCACGTGTGTAAGTACGCAAGAATGACACACTAGAACAGGAACAACTTGAAGATTACAATGTGCACTGGTATAAGTGCGTAAGGACAACACACTAAAAGAAGAGTCTTCCAGGATTCAATGCACACCAACTTACTGTGTGATTTTGGAGGCCAGAGAGCCCTTTTTGTATATATTTCATGATGTAACATGCACCTGTGTAAGTGTGCGAGGGTGGTGCACTGAAAGAAGAGTGTGTGCATACCAGAAGTTTCACGTGCACTGGTTTAGTGCGCGATCTTTATGTTTTTTAGGCTAGTGAGCCTGGATGCAAGAAGATCAGTACTTCTCTACTGAGAATGTAAATGTAATCACTTGCAAATATAATGAAAGTTATACATCACTGTGGCAGACCAACCACGTAAAAGAGTATGGGGGGCTAACTCCACTAGTTGAGGTTAAGGGGGCTTAAACCCAAAATGGAATATTATTTTAATATTTCTTAAAAAGTAGGGATCTTATTTTATCCTAAGTCCGAGGGAGAGGGACATGTGGATTGAAGACAGTTCTCAACATGACAAGTGTCAAGTTGGGAACATGCATCCAAATAGTTTAGAATTAGTACCCTTTTGCTATCATTCATGAAATCATTGAGTTGTGATCTGTACCTGAGGGTTACTGTCATCGAACCCTTCTATTACTGTGATTAGAACTCTGATAAATATTGTCGTAGATAATTGTAGCTTGATTATCTTATAGAGTTGGATTGAGGAGGCAAGTTGTTAGTCCCGTAGGACATTGCATTCTCTCCAGGTGAGAGAATTGTTGGGAATTAGTTCTTGAGGTGCTAAATTGCAGTGACAGGGCTCTGAGACTTCATGTCCGACAGGGCTCTAAGACATCATGTTCGACCTGTTGTTGAAGCCCTAGAAGGGAAGTGGGGCAGCCAAAGGACTATTGAACAGAGAAGGGGCACACTTCCTGGGGTGGGACATGAATGTGGGGAATGAGGGACTGTAAGTTGTCAGTATGAATTGGTACCTGTGATGGAGTTTCCTGTGTTTGAGTCACTTGTGATGGAGTTTCTTGTGTTTGAGTCACTTGTGACTGAGCTTCATGTTGACTAAGAAAACTTAGCTCGGCTATGAACCCTTACCAAAGTGTAGTTTAGCCCCATCTCGGGGGTGACCCTCTGTTGAGAATTATGAGCAGGGTGGTCTAAGGTTGGGAGGAACATGGAAGGTCTACACGCAGTTGGTGTACCTTTAATCAAAGCTAAGTGTCAATTATGTATTAAAGCATGTGTTGTAGTAATAATTATGCAATTTTTTTCATGGGTTTATTCTGTTTATGCTGCATGTATATTTATGTTATGATTTTGTATATAACCATGCATTGCATAGGGTATTTATATGTTTTAATTAGTATCAGAGTTGGTATCAAATTTCAAGAAAATTTTAAGTGGCATAGCCCAACACGTGGTTGGGTATGTTACAAATTGGTATCATAGCCCAATTTTCAACACTCAGCCTGGATGTGCCAAGTTAGCTTAATTTAGAAGCAGATTCTCATAGAGAATTGAATTTGAGAGTGGATAAATTTCAAGTTACAGTGCGTCCATGAAGGAAATTGGAAGCAATTGAGTGGAATATGGTAAAAGCCTCAATTTTTGTTGTTAAATTCATGGAGAATTTGGGGAAATTTGGTTAAGTGATGAGATATCTTTAATGTTAATCCACGTTTAAGGAAATTCAAACAGGGATTGGTCAAATTTGAAGTTATAGGGAAGCCACGACATATTGAGTGAAATTGAGCAAATTTCATGGCTATAGAACATCCATGGTAGAAATTGGGTGAAAATGGGCAAAACCCCCAGTTTCTGGGTCAAAATTTTGGAAAAATCAGTTAAGCATCGAAATATTGTGTGCGCTAAGTAGTAATGATGCACATAAAAATAAGGGTGCGTAAGTGTGCGCATTAAAATCGGGTATTTCGCTGTGTGGAGCCAGTGATATGGAAAAATAGTGTTGCGTAGGAGTGCGCACTAAAATTTCGGCATTGCGCAGAAAATAAGGGTGCATAGGATATATACACTAAATTTTTGACACTATGCCATGTACAACTGGTGGCGTGCACATAAGATAGGTGCACAGTAATGAGCGATGAAGTTGGCATCGAAGGGTGCAGAGTTTGTGGCACATGAATAATAATGTGATGCACATGAAGTATTGGTGCACAAAGTGAACACATTAAACCCTAGCACTGTGCAATGTAGTGCTTGCAGAGCGTGCAAAATATTGGTACGCGACACAAAAGTCGTGCCCAGTAGATATTGGCGTGCAACAAAATATTGGTGTGCAGTGTGAATACACTAAACCTTAACATAGTGTGGTGTGGTTCTTATAGTGTGCACATAGTATTGGTGTGTGACACAAAAGTTGTGCTCAATAGAGATTGGCGCGTGACATAAAAGTATGCACACTAGATATAGATGCGCAATACATGCGCTCATTTCAGTGTTGCATGTGTAAAATTGACACATGCTAATTGTGGGTTATAATTGAGAACTATTGTGCACGAATTTGATTGAGAAGTTAATATTCCCAAGAAATCAAAAGAAAGAATTCTAATGCTTCATAGAAACATAATTGTACATAATTCCATGAATTTGTTAAATTGTTTAGCCTAACAAATTTTGTTGGTTGCACATTTTGCATAGTTAACAACATTTAGATAAGAACATGATCAACACAAGTTTAGAATCATGGAAGATATGCAGGGAGTTTACAACCATGAAGAAGAAGTTTGAGGAATGTATGTCCATATGGGTAATGAAGGTACAAATTCAAATGGACATGGAGAAGGTAAGGGCGAAAGCATGAACTTGGTAGAGACCATAAAAAGTTTTCAAAAGGATGTCCTAAGTTATAAAGCTAATAATGAGAGGCTTATGAAAGCTAAGGAGCAACATGAAGACTTCAACATCAGGTTAATGCAAAGCTTGGATAGAATAGAGAAGAAGATGGATAAGGAGACCAAGTCAAGTAGATCAAGGAGCCATAAGTCTCATGATAAGAGGGGAAGAACAAGAAGTGTTGTTAGGCATCACCATCACTCTCCAAGGCATTCAACTAGGAGAGCACATAGTAGTGCAAATCCATCCCCTGTCAAGAAGCAAAAGAAGAAGTCTGGAGTGGATGAACTTCAGGGGGAAATGAACAAAATCAAGCCTCCTAATTTTGATGGTGAACACAAGAAGGATGAGGATGTAGAGACATGGCTGCTAAACATGCAGAAGTATTTTCAGTTGCATAATTACTCTTCATGGGCAGAAGTTTGGATTGTTATTTATCAACTCAAGGGAAAAACATCAATGTGGTGGGATCAATTTCATGTATAATACATTGATGAGAAGAAGGTGACTTGGAGAGAATTCAAGAGGTACTTTCAAAAGAAATACTTAACTAAGAGATACTATGATAATAAAATGAAGGAATTCTTTGAATTCAAGCTTGGGAGTATGACCATAGATGAGTATGAAAGGAGGTTTTTAGAGCTACCGAAATATGTTTTCTTCATCAAGGATGAGCAAGTTAAGATTCAAATATATTTGAGTGGGCTGCCATCATTTATCAGTGACATGATACAATACGATGATCCCAAAACACTTGAGGAAACTATAGGAAGGGATACATGTCTTTATGATAAACATAAAGGGAAAGCAACTTATTAAAAATCTTGGGAAGACAAGAAGAAAGGAAAGATGGAACAGAGGAAGAAGGGAACTAAACCACCATTCTTCATAAATAACTATTGGGAACAACCAACTTCTAAAGAATCCAGAATGACAGAGGTATTGGGGCAAAGATCAAGGCAACCACCTATTCAATGTTGAGGTTGTAAGGAAGATCATATGTATAGAGATTGCCCTCACAGAAGTGAAAAAGTGAGGACTGTTCACAATGTACAACAAGTTGAAACAATGGAGGACATGGGAAAAATGTACCTACGATCTATGCAGCGCTGGACAACAAGCAAGTTGAGTTTTAGTCACATATGATTGAAGTGGAAGGTAAGATTAATAACCAACCCATTGCCATTTTAATTGATTCAAAATCTAGTCATAGTTATCTAGATCCTAAGATGGTGGAAATATTTCATTTGCTAAGAAACAAGCTTTGAAAAGCTTGGATGGTGAAACTACCTACATGAGCTAAAAGAAAAATTAATGAGATGGTTAAGGCATGTCCAATGAACATGAATGGACTAAGCACCAAGGCATATTTGAATATCATACCTTTAGGTTCCTATGACTTTCTAATTGATATGGATTGGTTGGACCAACATCATGTTGTCCTAGACTTTTATAATAAGGAATTTACTTGTTTGGATGAGGAAGGAAGCTTAAGGACAATACAAGGAATTCCTAGAGCAGTCACTATTGGAGAAGTTTCGGCCATGCAGCTGAAGAAAAGTTACAAGAAAGGATGCTAAATATTTGTCACGCAGATGGAAGAGACACCTAAAGATAAGGTGCTCGATATAGAAGATTATGCAGTTCTAAAAGAAATTGAGGAAGCATTCAAGGAAATACCAGGAGTGTCACCTAAGAGAGATATCGACTTCTCTTCAATCTGATGCATGGAGCAGCTCCAGTATCTAAGACCCCTTCCAGGATGAGTACACTAGAATTGAAAGAATTGCAAATTCAACTTGAAGAGATTCTGAATAAGGCGTATATACGCCCAAGTGTGTCACCTTGGTGTGCCCTAGTAATATTTGTGAAGAAAAAGGATGGAACTTTGAGACTTTTCATAGAATTCAAGTAGTTGAACAAGGTAACTATGAAGAACAAGTATCGGTTGCCAATAATAGATGACCTCTTTGATCAGCTGAAAGATGCAAAAATATTCTCCAAGATTGATCTCAGGTTAGGCTCTCATCAGGTCAGAATTAAAGAAGACATCAACAAGACTGCTTTCAGAACAAGGTATGGCCATTATGAGTTCACTGTGGTGCCATTTGGCTTAACAAATGCATTAACTATCTTCAGGTGTCTCATGAATTGTATATTCGGGAATTACTTGGACAAGTTTGTCATTGTCTTTTTAGATGATATTTTGATATATTCTAAGTCTTAAGACGAACATGAGCAATACTTGAGAATGGTGTTACACGTATTAAGGGAGCATCAGTTGTATGCCAAATTGAGCAAGTGCTCATTTTACTAGAAGCAAATCCATTATTTGGTCCATATCATTTCTTAGGAAGGAATAACAGTGGATCCAGAAAAGATAAAGGCCATTGCAAGGTGGGCAACACCAAGGAATGTATCGGAGGTGAGATCATTCATGGGCCTTACAGGTTACTATAGGAAATTTATTGAAGGATTCTCAAAGATTGCACACCCAATCACTTCCTTGCAGAAGAAAGGAGTGAAGTTTGAGTGGACACAAGATTGTGAAAGAAGTTTCCAACTCTTGAAGCAATTATTAACAAGTTCTCCCATCCTAAGGATTGCGGATCCAAATGAAAATTTCATTTTATGCACTGATGCATGTAAATAAGGACTTGGTGGAGCCCTTAGTTAGAATGGTTATGTGGTGTGTTATGAATCAAGGAAGTTGAAAGAGCATGAAACATACTATGCTACTCATGATTTGGAGTTGGCATACATAGTGCATGCCTTGAATATATGGAGGCACTATCTCATGGGAAAAATATTTGAGTTGAGGACATACCATTGTGGTCTGAAATACTTGTTTGGACAACCAACTTTAAATGTCAGGAAAAGCAGGTGCTTAGGTTTCCTCAATGAATATGATTTTGATATAAAACATATCAAAGGTAAAGAGAACAAGGTAGTTGATGCACTTAACAGGAGGGTGCATGAGATGCATGCTACAACCATTAGCATGTACGAATCAGATTTGAAAGATAAAATTCTAGAAGATGCAAAAACATATCAAAAATATGTGGAGGTAAAGGAAAAACTTCAGCAAGTTAAATTACATCAGAAAGTTGAAGACTATAAGCTTGAAAATGATGAAGTTCTCATGTACAAGGGAAGAATTTATGTGCCAAATTCTTGGGAATTGAAGAATCTAATATTGGGAGAAATGCATAATGTGCCTTATGTTCGACACCCAGGCTACTAGAAAACTATTGCAGTTATCTAGAACCAATATTATTGGTCATGCATGAAGAAAGAGGTTGTTGATTTTATTGCCAGGTGTTTGGAGTGTCAAAAGGTAAAGGTTGAGCATAGACACCCAACTGGGTTGTTACAACCATTACCCATTCCTGAGTGGAAATGGGAAGTTGTAACAATGTATTTCATCACTTAACTTCCCGGAACAAACAAGCAACATGATTCTATCATGGTAGTGGTGATGAAATACATTGTTACAACTTGATTTACATCAAAATTTTGGAAAGGATTGTTCAAGGGATTTGGAACAAATCTGCATTTTATCATAGCTTATCATCCAAAGTCGGATGGGCAGACTGAAAGGGTGAATCAAATAATAGAAGATATGCTAAGGATGTATGTAATGGATAAACCATCCCAATGGGAGAATTATATACACTTGGTAGAGTTTGCTTACAACAATGGGTACCAAGCATCCCTGAAGATGATCCCATTTGAGGCACTCTATGGCAGAAAATGCAACACACTAGTGAGTTGGGACAACCCAACAGACCGCATAGTAGTTGGGCCATAACTACTCAAGGAAATGGAAGAGCAGATGATGAAAATAAAGAAGAATTTAAAGGCTTCCCAAGACACGCATAAAAGTTATGCTGATAAGGGAAAAACTCACAAGGAATTTAAAGTTGGTGATCATGTGTTCTTGAAAGTAAAGGCCAACAAAAGTTCCCTGAAGTTGGGAAATTTCTCAAAGTTGACAACTCCTTTTTGTGGGCCATTTGAAATCCTGGAAAGGATTGGGCCTGCATCATACATGCTTGCCTTACCTACATCAATATGCATTCATATTGTGTTCCATGTATCATTGTTTAAAATGTATGTACCTGATACTAATCATGTTATTAAATGGAATGTGATTCAGGTTGAGCAAGGAGGTGGTTTTCAAGTGCATCCGATGTGCATATTGGATTGGAAGATCAAGCAACTCTAGAATCGAGCTGTAGGGATAGTAAAGGTACAATGGACTTGGTATGGCCCTGAGGATGCAACATGGGAGGATGAGGATGCTATGTGGGAAGAATACCCACATATTTTTGAAGACTTTTGAAATTTTGGTTGTACATGTGTATATACTGCACTGAGGACAATGCATAAATAAGGGGGACGGAATGTAATATCCATGGGATGAACCCCAATTGTACATATAAATGTAACTATACTTTACATATAAGTTGGTGAGCTGAAGGAACAAGATCTTTGTTTCGGTTCTGCGCGCATTGAGTTAGTGCGTGAGAATCTAACACCAAAGGAGTGCACACAATTTTTAAAATGATATAGTGCGCAGTTTAATGTATTTGGCACACACCTAAGTAAGTACACAAGAATGACACACTAGAAGAGGAACAAATTGAAGATTACAACGCGCACCGATACAAGTGTGTAAGGATGACACACTAAAAGAAGAGCCTTCCAGGATGGTGCACATTCTAGGGTTCTGCGCACAACAACTTAGTGCGCGATTTTGGAGGCCATATAGCCCTTTTTGTATATATGCCATGATGTAACATGCAACTGTGTAAGTGTGTGAGGGTAGCGCACTGAAAGAAGAATGCGCGCATCCCAGAAGTTCTGTGCGCACTAGTTTAGTGCATGATCTTTATGTTTTTGAGCCTGGCGAGACTGTATGCAATAAGATCAATACTTTTGTACTAAGAATGTAAATGTAATCACTTGCAAATATAATGAAAGATATAAATCACTGTGGCAGACAAACCACATAAAAGAGTATGGGGGGATAATTCCACTAGTTGAGGTTAAGGGGGCTTAAACCCAAAATGGAATATTATTTTAATATTTCTTAAAAAGTAAGGGTATTATTTTATCCTAAGTCTGAGGGAGAGGGACATCTGGGATAAAGATAGTTCTCAACATGACAAGTGTCAAGTTGGGAACATGCATCCAAATAGTTTGGACTTAGTAACTTTTTTCTATCATTCATAAAATCACTGAGTTGTGATCTGTACCCGAGGGTTACTGTCATCGAATCATGTTGTTAATGTGATCGGTACTTTGTTGAATATTGTCGTATATAACTGTAGCTTGATTAGCTTGTAGAGATGGATTGAGGAGGCAAGTTGTTAGTCTCGTAGGACATTGCATTCTCTCAAGGTGAGAGAATTGTTGGGTCTTAGTTCTCGAGGTGCTAAACTGCAGCGACAGGGCTTTGAGACTTCCTGTCCACCCTGTTGTTGAAGACTTGGAAGGGAAGTGGGGCGACTGAAGGAATGTTGAGCAGAGAAGGGGCACACTTCCTGGAGTGGGACAGACATGTGGGGAATGAAGGACTGTAGGCTATCAGTATGAATTGGTACATGTGACAAAGTTTCCTATGTTTGAGTCACCTGTGACTGAGTAACTTGTGACTGAGATTCGTGTTGACTGAGATAACTTAGCTTGGCTAGGAACCCTTACCCAAGTGGAGTTTATCCCCAGCTCGAGGGTGACCCTCTGTTGAGAATTATAAGCAGGGTGGTCTAAGGATAGGAGGAACGTGGAAGGTTTTCACGTAGTTGGTGTTCCTTTAATCAAAGATAAGTGTCAATTGTGTATTAAATCATGTGTTGCATTAATAATTATGGAATTATTTTCATGGGTTTATTATTTTTATGCTGCATGTATATTTCTGTTATGATTTTGTATATAACTTTGCATTGTAGAGGGTAGTTATATGTTTTAATTAGTATCAGAGTTGGTGTCAGAGTTCAAGAAAATTTTAAGTGGCATAGCCCAACAGGTGGTCGAGTATGTTACAACATAATTGGTGGTTGAAGAAGTTATAACTGCTGATAAAATTGATGTTTTGGGGAGCCAAAGAGTTAATCAGAACCTAATAGAAGGACACATTAGATTACCCCTTTGGATTTGGGAGACATGACTGGAGGTTTTTTTAGATAGTAACCACGAGAATCCCAAGGATTGAGTGGATGAAGAGGCCAAAGGTGTAAAAACACCACTAGACACACACACATAGAAAGAAAAGGGAGAGATCAGCCTAAAGAGTAGGAGGAACACGTTCAAGAATTACATAGAGGCATGAGGAGCTAAAAACAAGTTCTCTCATTGTGAGTCACAAAGAAAACAATGAGTCATAGACTCATAATTGAACGAAGCGGTGAGGAGGATACTCACGTGTGTTGTTCCAAGTAAAAGAGAAATTGGGAAGACGTTCTTGAAGAAAATAGAAAGCTTGCCCAAAATAGTAATGGTCACCCTGGAACAAAGAACACCCAGATCCATACTGGAGCAGTAGAGGGTTGTGGATTGGTGCTTACTAGAAAGTGACACTCGTAAGGGGAGGTCACCAAGGGACTATCTAGTAGAGAAGGGACTCCCTTGTGCAAAGGAAATCCAGTTGGAAAGGTGCCTAATAAACCCATGGAGGTCCTGAGCTCAGTGGGAAGAGGGCAACTTCTATTGTTGCCGGTGGAGTGAAGGAGAGAGTTGGGACAAGATTTTGGGAGCGGTGCAACGCGATAGAAGAAGGAAAGATAGTTGGTGCACTTTCAGGACCAACACATGGAAAGGAAGGAAGATCGTTGAAGTCGTTAGAAATTTTGGGTCCATTGATACGAGCTAAGCCCTAATGTAATTGTATAAATATGTACAGGTTTTGGGATAGAGAGGTAACTCAGGGGGAGTGTAGTGAAAATTAGTGAGCAAGTAAGAAGAGCTAAGTGTGCACTATATGCGCAAATGTAAGAGTGAAGGGAGATATAGAGAGATAGAGGGATAGGAGAACGACCAGGGAATCATGTATGAGTATTGTGTGCATATTTTGTAATGAAGATCTTGAATAATATAATAAGAAGCTGACCATTGTGGATGTATCCCATATTGGGTGAACCACGTTAAATATGGCGTCTCTATTTTATGATGTGATTGTTTTGTTTATTGCACACATATAATGAATGTTTGGTTTCTATGAATGTCTTACATGCTATTACATTTATGCGCACATGATATAAGGTATAATGAACTAATGCTAAGTATAATGGTTATGAGAACTACCTCACATCCCTTCATAATTTTGGAAACCTGGTTCTTGTTGTCCCCATAGATACCTCGAGTGAGACTTCACCTGCTTGCCGGTGATGCTGAAAGGGCCAGTATCTTAGGGTTTTGTTGGTGAATTAATGTTGAACCCCGGGTCTGCCCACTGTGCACCAAAAAATGGTTTCATTGTTGGGACTGAGATCTATGGTTGAGGGGAATGTGGAGGTCGACTAAGGAAGAGATCAGATGGTGGTTAGAGGAAAAATAGTGCAAGTTTTCCAGAGATCATAATAAGAACTCACGGATCAGTTTAGAGCAGTGGTTACAGAGGTATGTATTTATAGACTTACATGGGATTTTCTTTGCTAATTTCTCGATAGTCTTGGATGAGTGGTTACAAAGGTTAGCTGAAAATAACGAAACTTTCTGCACTATTGTTCTGAGGAGTTGGAAACCTGAGTTGATTCAACAAATTAATACTATAAGTAATTGGATCTCACGCGTAGTTGATTTCTGGCTAGATAGTGTATTGGTAGGTTATGTTATTGATAGATTGTACCCAGTCATATAGTGATGCTAAAAGAGAGTTCTTTAAAGTTCCTCGCCGAAGATATTTTAAATCACTGACTACTTGGATCAAAATGCTACTGTGTGAGAAGGGGGTTATGAAGCTGGAATTTGATCACCCAAGTAGCTATGTGCCTTCACGTGCATAGGGGGATTGGGGTTGACAAGGGGATGGTCGGAGTGTATGAAGAAGAGGAATGCATGAAATAATGAGTAAGGAACAAATGGACTGAGAATGGAGATATAAGAAAAATTTGCTATAGAAGAAGAGATTTGAGTGTAACACAGTGGAATTTTTTTTTGGTACAGTAGGAAGAGGACTGTGGATGATAAAGAAGAGAAACACAGTGAGGCTAAGAAAAGAGACACCGGTGTAGTACTCCAGATTGAAGGAATACCACACACTAAAAAGGAAAAGGATCATCATCTGATTCCAACATAAGGAAATCCATTACATCCCACTCGGCCCAGACTCCATGTTGAATCCATAACCCCGTGTGCATCCCCGAGATCAGATCTGAAACTTTGTCGCAAACACTTGTAGTTAGTGAGGGAAGCAGGGATAACAATAAAGGTAGTCAAAGTACTGCAACAACCCATAATTAGTTGGTGACACTGACGAATAATACTATGCAGAACGCCGTGGCGGGGGTAGACCCCACTTTCAGAATGCATGTCTTCCATGGACTAGGGACAGAAGATCCCGAACACCACTTATTTGTATGTGAAGCAATATGGACCGTGAAGAACATCCAGGATGACGATGCAAATATCGCGCAGTTAGTGATGACATTCAAAGACCGCACGTTACTCTTGTATATGAAGTATCAGTCCACTACGCTTACGAGACAAACTAGAACATTGGCAGGCATCAGGTATCCAACCTTTGATTATCATTATGGAGTTAAGCCACTAGATTTTCAAGTTGGGGGTAGAGTACTAACCATCCATGGGTATCCCAACCTTTGGAAATTACGTTGGGAATTTACAAGCATAGTTTAATTTTGTTTCAAGCTTGTGTAAAAATGAAACCAATATCGAGCTTAGTCTTTGTTCTTTCTCGTGCTCGTAAATACACGAGAATGTAACAGAGTAAACCTTTATCACTTTTTCAGACTCATAAAGGTTATACGAAAAAGGAACCCCCTGGAGTCTCCTTTAAGCTCTTTTCAGTCTCTCTAAACATGAAAAGATTGTCGAGTGATCTTGCTTCCTTTCACACTCATTAAAAGGTTTGAAAGGGCGTCTTTCGAGTGGTAGTTTATCTCTTTTTCGGCCTCGGGAGAGTAAAATTTCGAAAAAGGACAACCCTGACGTCACCTTTAATTTCTTTTCATACTCTTTGAACATGAAAAACCATCGATTTTTCCTTCTCTGGACTCGCTAAACTACACATTGAACGGCCCATATGGGGACGAACCCTTACTTCTTCCAGTTCGTTAAACAAAGGAAGAGGAGCTTACTGAAGGTGAGTTATATTGAGCATGTGTTACCCTCCTCTGAAGAGTGCCAAAGTGGTTGCTTCGGTTACATCATTGGTCAATCCCACTCCTCCTCTGAAGAGTGTCAAAGTGGTCGATCTGATTCCTCCATCGGTCGATCCTACTCCTCCCTTAAGGAGTGCCAAAGTGGTCTCTCTGGTTACATCATCGGTCGATCCCACTCCTCCTCTGAAGAGTGCCAAAGTGGTTGCTCCAGTTACATCATCGGTCAATCCCACTCCTCCTCTGAAGAGTGCCAAAGTGGTTGATCCGGTTCTGCCATCGGGCGATCCCACTCCTCCTTTGAAGAGTGCAACCAAAGTGGTCGACCCGATTCCACCACCCGTCGATCCGACTCCTCATTCAAAGAGTGAGGATGTCACTCAGGTCTACCTCATTAATACTGATTCACCTGAAAAAAGGGGCACTCCGCCCATCCCAATGGCACCCCCTTCGAGCAATCAGATGATTTCTATTGATTGTAATCATTTGACAGAACCACATCTTCCCTCTTACCTTCCTTTCCAAATCACCATGCCGGTTTGTGACAAGACTATTCCTAACACTGTAATAGACGAAGGTGCTTATGTTAGCATCTTATCCGTGAATGCTTGGCAAGCTTTTGGTTCCCCACAACTTGCACCTATGACTCAAAATCTGTTAACCTTTGACATAAGAGTTAGTCAACCTTTAGGGATCCTTCCTCAGTTTCTGGTTACTTTGGGAGGAAAAATGGTCTACATTGATGTAATGGTAGTTCATGACCCCTTGGATTTTAACCTGCTCCTCAGGGGAGACTATGTCTATGTTATGAGAGATATTGTGTCCACTCTTTTTCGAGTGATGTGTTTCCCTCAAAATGGAAACATAGTAACGATCTACCGACTTTCATTCATTGACCCTCATCTGATGGTCAACCATCCACCTTCCCTGAACGGTCTGTACATGCCAGCGATGTCCGCCCTACCACATGTCAATTATGTAACGACCTGCCCCATGCATTCAACCCCGCACGAGAGGGAATCTCTCCCTTCTACTAACTTAGATCCAGTAGTTGACACGGTCATCTCTTCAATAGGGCTATTAGAGCCAAATCTCCCTTCCCTTATCGAGCTCGTCGACATGTATTCCTTCCAGAGTGTTTTTCTTCCATCTAGCGAAGATCTCTTGGAAGCCATGATTGACATTTGTCCCTTGACATGTATTCCTTCCAGAGCATTGTCCTCTTTGAAGCCATGATCAAGTAGAAGCTACGAGCATAGTTTTGCTTTTCTGTGGCAAGCTCGTTAAAAAATGAAACAGAGGTCTTGAGCATAGTTTCGCTTCTCTATGGAAAGCTCGTTAAAAAATGAAACAAAGGTCTTGAGCATAGTTTCACTTCTCTGTGGAAAGCTCGTTAAAAAATGAAATAAAGGTCACGAGCATAGTTTTCCTCTCTGTAGCAAGCTCGTTAAAAAATGAAACATAAATCTAGGGATTGAACCTAGAGCCTTGAGCATAGTTCTTTTCCTGTGTCAAGCTCGTTAAAAAATGAAATAGTCACCTCTCCCATTGAGTCGATTCTTTTCGCTAGATCTCGTAGATATCGAGTCGAGTCTTTAACTAGATCTCGTAGATGTTGAGTCGAGTCTTTCGTTAGGTCTCATATTTGAACCTTCATTTCATCCACCCTTATCCTTTTTCTCCATCTAGTACAAAAATTGGTGACAACCTCAAAGTCGGTGAATGAATTGAAGCTTGGGGGCACATGTCTCCAGCCTTTGATTATCATTCTGGAGTTAATCCGCTATCTTTTCAAGGTGGGGGCATAGTACCAAGCATCCATGTGTATCCCAACCTTTGGAAATTACGTTTGGAATTTACAAGCATAGTTTAATTTTGTTTCAATCTTGTGTGAAAATGAAACCAATACTGAGTTTAGTCTTTGTTCTTTCTCGTGCTTGTAAATACATGAGAATGTAACCGAGTAGACTTTTATCACTTTTTCAGACTCATAAAGGTTATACGAAAAAGGAACCCCCTGGTGTCTCCTTTAAGCTCTTTTCAGACTCTCTAAACATGAAAAGATTGGCGAGTGATATTGCTTCCTTTCACACTCGTTAAAAGGTTTGAAAAGGGCGTCTTTCGAGTGGTATTTTATATCTTTTTCGGCCTCGCGAGACTAAAATTTTGAAAAACGACAACCCTGGATTCACCTTTAAGTTCTTTTTGTTGAAAAGTCAACAAGAAACATGTGTCTAATTTACTTTTCCCTTAAATAAATTGGACAATAAATATTAATCTATTATCTCATCTATAACTGAGTGATTTGGCGTTGTAACAAAATCATAAGTGTGGTTAAGTGAGTTAAGCTCAGTTGTACTAGTTGTAACTAAACTTACACTAGTGAGAGTTCAATGAATTAATTATTAATTAATTCAAATCAGTGAACTCACATGCAACTGAAGATTCACCACGGTTAACTACATGCATGCCAGATCCAGTGGAGACCCAGTTGAGATAACATGTGAAAGGGACAGTTTGGCTATCAGTTGTGATTTGAGTGAAGTGCACTCATGTAATCACAGATGTAGTGGATATGCTCATGAGCATGTGCAAACTAAGTAATTCAAATTCATTGTGAGAATTCTAACTGCAGGGATTGTGCAGAGGAGGCAGGCTGTCTGGAGACAGAAATTGACACATGTATTTGCTAAGTTTTGTATGACAGTGTGAGACGATTGTATTGTACTAAGAGCTCTTGGATTAGAGTTTTGTATGAGATTGTTTCATGATCCATGATATACATAATATATGATAGTGGGGTTTTTAGCTTTACGCTTTCCCATAAAAACTTCTATGTTATGTGTTCTTGATATTTCACTTTGTGATCGTGGTTTAATTTTCGCAAGATTATTAGTAGAAGCGATTCTGTATTTAACAGTGGCATATAATTGTTAGATCAGGAGAATCATAGGAAATACATTAATTGTATTGAAATTTCTACATGGTATCAGAGCCACGGAGCCACGAAAGTGAGGTGTGAAAATAATAGTATTTTCGTAGGCCCCGTCTCTAGCAGGGTGCGAACCTTAGTACTGAAAACTACGCACATTTCTAGGAGCGAAAATTCTCACACCCTAGTCAAAGGAGAGGTGTGAACTTCATTAAGATTCTTGCAGGGTGCTTGAAGGAGAGGTGCGGACTTCCCTCACCCCACAGTGCATTACAATGCGAACTCTCTCAAACAGTTCGCAGGCTAGACACAGGTGAGGTGTGAACTTCCTCCAAGAGTTCGCAGGCTAGACACTGGTAGGGTGCGAACTTCCCTCAGGCTGCTCTCAGGTGGGGTGCAAACCTCCCAGGGCAAGAGAAATTGCAGCAATTGAGTTTGTGTTTGGATAAAATTCAAATTTGCAGGACTTTCTTGTTGTGACAGTTGATTCAAGATCAAAATGTCTTTCAATGGCTTGAGGTTGGAGTATGCACTCGAGGGCAACTCAAACTACATTGCTTGGAAGGACAGGATGGATGCAGTACTCAAAGATAATGGCTTGAAGGAATACATTGACAAATATGTTCCTAAGTTGGATGCGACAGAAACTGCAAATCTTGATGCATGGCAAAAGAAAGTGGCAAAGGCGAGGAGGATTTTGTTGGAGGCAGTATGAGACCACATTGTCTCAAGTCTCCATGGGAAAACCACACCACATGCAATGTGGAAGGTTTTGACGGATTTGTTCCAAAACAACAACGACCATAGGAAATTGGCGCTCATAGATAAACTCAGGAAGATCAAGATGGAGAAGGGCGACACCATTCCAAAATATCTCACGAAGTTTGTTCAATGTCGGGATGAGCTTGGAAGTGTGGGAATAGCAGTCACTGCTGATGATTTGGTGAGCTTGGCGCTCCTAGGACTTCCCAAGAGTTGGCAAAGTTATCAAGACTCTGTCAATGGAAGGGAAAAATTGCCAGATTGGGAACGACTATGGTCGGATCTAGTGCAAGAGGAGTTCAAGTGGAACACCAGAGATGGATCTTCATCAAAGCGTGATGATGAAGAAGACTGTGCTTTGACTGCCAAGGCAAGGAAAGGGAAGGGGAAGAAATTCCATTCAAAACCCAAGTCTAAAGTCAAGAAGTTGGATTTGTCCAAAGTGAAGTGTTTTCACTGTCACGAACATGGACATCTCGCTACTAACTGTCCGCAGAAGAGGAAGAACAAGACGGTTGCTAGAGTTGCAATTGGTGAGGCTCTTGTCTCGCAATTTGAACTTGATTTCTCTTTGATTGCATGCATGGGTTCAAGTGCATCGGGATTGGTGTCGTATTTGGATAGTGGTGCTTCCTACCACATGACGGGAGATAAAGAGTCTTTCAGTGACTTGGAGGAGAAAGATCTCAGAATGCATATAGAGATGGGCGATGATGGACGATACAATGCGACTGGTATTGGTACCATTACCTTTCAGAGGGAGTCAGGTAAACCATTTCAATTGAAAAATGTTATGCATGTTCCAGGTGTGAAGAAAAACTTGGTCTCAGTCGCAATGTTGCAGGACAAAGGCTATGACGTTATTTTCAGCGGTGGAAAAGCCTACCTACGACATAAAGCAACGGGTCAGTTCAAGAAGATAGGGATTTGAGTTAAGAATCTCTACATGCTGGAGGTAGATGGCTGCGGTGCCATGATGGGCAAGGCAAAAAAAGTGGTGAGCTGGGATGAGGGCGAATTATGGCACAGGAGATTGGGCCATCTTCATCATGGAGCCTTGAAGATCATGCAACAAATATCTACTGGACTTCCACTATGAACGCTTGCTCAGTTAGATCAGTGCAAGGGTTGCACCATGGGGAAGTATGTAAAGTCCACCTTTCATGAAAAGGAGAATCGTGCTTCGGTAATCCTGGAGAGAATTCACACAGACGTGTGTGGACCATTCTCGATTGCTTCAACAACAAAACATAGGTATTATGTTATTTTTGTTGATGACTTTTCTTGTAAATGTTGGATATTCTTCATGCAAAATAAGTATCAAACATTCTCAAAGTTCTGTGAGTTTAAAGCATTGGTGGAGAAAGAGTCGGGGAAGAAAGTGAAGGCTCTAAGGAGAGATAATGGTGGAGAATACATCTCTAACGAATTCAAAGACTTCTGCAACAGAGAAGGAATTCGAAGAGAACTCATAGCACCTCATAACCCACAACAAAATGGGGTCACAGAGAGGAAGAACAGAATGATCGTGGGTGCAACACGAGCGATGTTGCATGATTAGGGCCTACCAATGCATTTGTGGGTGGAAGCATGTAATATTGCGGTTTATGTGCAAAACCGTTCTCCTCATAGAGTACTTGGCATGAGTACACCTGAAGAAGCTTTCAATGGTAAGAAAATTGATGTTTCTCATTTTAAAATTTTTGGCTCATCTATTTTTATGCATGTGACCAAGGATTCCAGGAAGAAGTTGGAACCGACTGCTGAAGTTGGGATATTTGCGGGGACACAAAAACACCCCATAATTATCGTGTGTATTTTCCGAACAGTAAGATGATTTTTATGCAATGGGATATAAATTTTGATGAGGGGAAAGCCATGCAGTTGTTTCTTGAGAGGGAGCTAGACTTACATGCAGAAGAGGAACTAATGGTTCCCAAAGATGAGTCTCAAGATGTGGATCAACCACATGAGGAGGTTCATGGATTGGAGGAAACCACTCAAGCAGAGCCATCCATCAGAAATGGCAGAAAGCGCACCATGGAAGCTGACAGATTGAGACTAGATGTTGAACATAATGTAGGAGCCCCTACTTCACAGCGTAGACAGAGACAATCTCCTAATCGATTTGCTAGATACATGGCTCTCATGAGCAAATGTATTGTGACTGAACCATCTTCCTTTCAGGAAGCAGTGCAGGATCCCACATGGATTGATGCTATGGTAGATGAGTATGACTCCATTGTCAAAAACAGTGCATGGGAAATTGTCCCAAGACCGGTCGACAAATCAATGGTAGGTTCGAGATGGATCTACAAGGTAAAGCAAGCTGTTGATGGGAGTGTGGCGAAATACAAGGCCAGGTTTTTGGCCCGAGGCTTCTCATAGACCGATGGGATAGATTATGATGAGACCTTTGCACCTGTCGCAAGGTACTCTTCCATAAGATCCATCCTTGCACTCTCAACGCAGATGGGCTGGCGCATTCATCAGATGGATGTAAAAAATGCGTTTCTCAATGGGATCGTTGAGGAAGAAGTGTACATTGAACAACCATAAGGTTTTGAGACCTTTGTCAGAGAGTCACATGTGTGCAGACTCAAGAGAGCATTGTATGGGCTGAAGCAAGCACCCCGTGCTTGGTACACTCAAATAGACAACTATTTCACCAGATTGGGCTTCACCAAAAGTGAAGCAGATGTAAACCTATACCAAATTTTGGTGGAGGGTAAGCTTTTAATCATTATTTTTTATGTTGATGATTTAATATTGACTGGTGATGAGCAGCTGATACACTCATGCAAGGATGACCTTGCAAAGGAGTTCGAGATGAAGGATTTGGGCCTTCTTCATTATTTCCTTGGATTGGAAATATGGCAGTGAGATGGTGAAATTTTTGTGTCTCAAGGCAAGTATGCAAGGGAGATACTGGGTAAGTTTCACACGTAGGGATGCAAACCCATGGATACTCCTCTTCCAGGAAACTGGAGGAAAGAGGATGCTACTTCTGGAGAGGTAGTGGATGCTACTATCTTTCGACAATTAGTGGGTTCGCTAATGTATTTAGTGAAAACGAGACCGAACATTTTCTATGCGGTTAACCAGCTAAGTCAAGCGATGGTTAAGCCTACCAAACTCTTTTGGAAGGCGGGTAAGCATGTCTTGAGATATTTGAAGGGCACATATGAGTGTGGATTATGGTACAGACAGACAGATGAGGTGAAGTTGCATGGCTTCATGGATGCAGATTGGGCGGGTAGCCCAACGAACAGAAAGAGCACATCAAGGGGGATCTTTAGTATCAGATCTACAACTGTTTCTTGGTACAGCAGGAAACAAAGATCCATGGCACTTAGTTCAGCGGAAGCAAAATACATGGCAATAAGTCAAGTTGCATGTGAGGCTATCTGGATGAGAAAGATCTTGGTTGGTTTGTTTGGTTCTCATTTAGATCCGACAATGATTCATTGTGATAATCAGAGTTGCATTAAACTCTCGATTAATCCCGCGTTTCATGATAGATCTAAGCATATAGATATCTAGTATCATCATCTCAGAGATTGTGTGCAGTGGAAGATCATGTTGCTTCAATTCATTCCTACAGAAGATCAGGATGCCAACATTTTGACGAAGGCGCTCACCAGTAGCAAATTTGAATATCATAGAGACAGGATTGGGGTGAAGGATAATCCCTTTCTTGTTGAGAGGGAGTGTTGAAAAGTCAACAAGAAACATGTGTCTAATTTACTTTTCCCTTAAATAAATTGGACAACAAATATTAATCTATTATCTCATCTATAACTGAGTGATTTGGCATTGTAACAGAATCATAAGTGTAGTTAAGTGAGTTAAGCTCAGTTGTACTAGTTGTAACTAAACTTGCACTAGTGAGAGTTCAGAGAATTAATTATTAATTAATTCAAATCAGTGAACTCACATGCAACTGAATATTCACCACGGTTAACTACATGCATGTTAGATCCAGTGGAGACCCAGTTGAGATAACAGGTGAAAGGGAGAATTTCACTATCAGTTGTGATTTGAGTGAAGTGCACTCATGCAATCACACATGCAGTGGATATGCTCATGGGCATGTGCAAACTAAGTAATTCGAATTCATTGTGAGAATTCTAACTGCAGGGATTGTGTAGAGGAGGCAGGCTGTCTGGAGACAGAAATTGACACATGTATTTGTTGAGTTTTGTATGACAGTGTGAGATGGTTGTATTGTACTGAGAGCTCTTGGATTAGAGTTTTGTATGAGATTGTTTCATGATCCATGATATACATAATATATTATAGTGGGGATTTTAGCTTTACGCTTTCCCAGAAAAACTTCTGTGTTATGTGTTCTTGATATTTCACTTTGTGATCGTGGTTTAATTTTCGCAAGATTATTAGTAGAAGCGATTCTGTATTTAATAGTGGCATATAATTGTTAGATCAAGAGAATCGCAGGAAATACATTAATTGTATTGAAATTTCTACACTTTTCGGACTCTCTAAACATGAAAAACACTGAGTTTTCCTTCTCTGGACTCGCTAAACTACACATTGAAGGGCCCATATGGGGATGGACCCTTACTTCTTCCAGTTCATTAAAAAAAGAAAGATGAGCTTACTGAAGGTGAGTTATATCGAGCATGTGTTACCCTCCTCGATCTCGTTATATTAAAAAGAGGTACTCATCTATCTAGGTGGGGTAAAAATTGAAGGAAGTGGGTCAAGTTTTTGAGAATCCTTTATGGCAGCTTTTGTCACTCTTGAACATGACACCTCTTTGCGTCTCGTCTTACAGTCGGGTAATCCGCTTGTCTCCGAGTCATACCAATTCCATGTGTCACCATACTTTTTTGTCGAGTCGAAGAGTGCTCTTATTTTCGTCACATTACATTTTGGTACTCATCGAGTCAATGATGCTAAGTCAGTTGCCATGCCTCATCATGTTCAAGGGAAGTTTCACTTCAAACCATCCATCTGCAGTATTTCCAGTTTCCATTTCCCGTGTCATTCCACACTCATTTGATTCACCATCTTGCATCACTTCCCTGTGTTAGTTTTGTGTCGATGATGGGGGATACATCAAGACCCTCCTTCAACGAGTCTTTTCCTATCGACTTCATCACATCATACAGGAATTCGACTTAGAAACCAGTTAGTACCTTTGGACCTGCATGCCTCAATGGCAGGCCTCCTCACCTCCGATAATAGGTTTACATCATTGACCTCTGATCAGACGATTCCATGAATGTTCGACTTCAGCTCATCTATTCACATTCGTTGGATTGTACTAGGGTACCTTGGGAGTCGTTGACATCATTGGTGATTCTCCCTCGCAGTTGTTAACGGTTTACCTCAATGACCGACAATCAAGTGGTTTCTACCATGTTCGACATCAAAACATCTATTCATATGGCTAGATTCATACCACATCGGGATTGGGACGAAGACCCTGGGTTGAGCGTTCACTATGATATCTGCTTTTCCCAGGCTACGAAAGGAGATCATTTGAGCATGTTGATATAATTACTGTCACATGGATCCACATTGTATTGGTCCATGGTTATGTTTTATCATATCATAACTCCACTGTGTATTTCTCGTGGCTACGATCAATTCATGTCATGGAGGTATGGATCCACATTGTATTTTTGGTGGCCATATCCTTAGTCAACATTTTTCATGGATCCATAGTGTATTGGTTAGCGGTCGTACTTTGAGTCATCTTGTATTCCAAGCATAGGTATGCTTGCCTCAGAGATGGAACATATATTAATACTGTTTGATGGTTGTTTGCAGCTTCTTCCAGGTTCTCCAACTCCACACCCTTGCATTAAAGATTTGTAAAGGGTTTCGACCATCATTCTCTCTTTTAACCTCACACTTTAGGGGGATTCTATTACACATGAAATTTGCACACCTGGGTACCTCACCTTAAGTGTCGTAAGTGTGATATAAATGTCTCATACACCTTGACACCATGGAATAACCTATGTCACAATCCATAGTCAATGTGGAGGAGGGATATATTACATGAAAGCCAAAATACCAAGTGCACATGAATTATTATTAATATTCATGAAAAATAAATTAATTAAGTGTGAGAATCCACCTCACATTTGGTTTCCTATTTTTTAGGGAAGTGGAGGATCTCATGGATGGTTGAAATATTTCCTCCTTAAAATCCTTGAGAGATATTTCCTCCCTAAAATCCTTAAGAAACATTTTCTCCCTAAATATGTTTCGGATCCCTTTTTAGTGGATCTAATGAGTGATCCTCTCCATGGTGGTTAAGCCTCCAAGTCCTATATAATGAGGTATTTCCATGGATAAGAGGGGGATAGAGGAATTTAGAGATATCAAACTTATGATTTCATGAGGAATAGGGGAGATTTGAGGTATCAAACCTATGGTCTTGGGAGAAAGCTTTAGGATATCAAACCTATGATTTTGGGAGCTTTGTGCAAGGGCTAGATAAGGAGGACTCGGGGAAGTTGCTGCAACTGCATCTACAATTTGTAAGTATTTATTTAAGAGTTCTCATTAATATATTGCTTGTCCTATTTCCTTCTAACCTATGTCTCTTTACACATGTTTGTCTTATAGATGGATTTGATTGGACTAATCTTATAGAGTAGAGTAGGAGTTCTTTGTCTCGCTGTCCATTGCATTGTAGGTGTCAAACAATGCTAAGGAGCTCAGAGATCAATCTCAAGTTGGAGCAGCGAGGATAAACATCAGAATAAGGTGCATAAAACTTTCTTCCTTCTCCTTCTCTTTCTGATTAGTTAGTTAGATTCAAAGGAATGTTAGTGTCCAACATTAACATGTTTTCTGTCTTGGTATAAGGGTCTAGAATCCAAGAGGATATTCACCTGTCCACAGGGGAATTTTTCTACAACATCAGGAAAGCTCTGTTAAAAGAATTCTAGAAACGAAAGTCTAAGTCGCAATGTATTACATAACTAAAAGAGATTAAGCAGTTGTAGAATGAGTCAGTATGGGATTTCGACCAGAGATTCAAGATATTGATGGATCGATTGACCTTCCATATTCTATATGAGCAACATAGGAAATGGTTCATTGCGGGATTGTTACCACATATATACTACCCTTTGACGCAACAAAAGATTATGTCGCAGTCAGAAGCGCTAGAGATCACCATGAAATTAGAAGCATCCCCTATAGGAGAAAATGGCGCAAGGATGGCTCAGGTCCAGTCGCAGTTAATACAATTGACAATTCAATTGCAGGATCTTTCTAAAGGGAAGGAAAATCATGAAGAAGTCTAGTGTATCATGTTCAAAAAGGAAGGTCATCATAAGAATGAGTGTCCAACATTTAAAGAATGTCTGGATATAGGAGCCTCGAATCCCTTGGTCCCAGGAAGAGGGGTATGGTGTGAGATATGCAAAATGGCGGGTCATCACCGAACTGCTTGCCCTTTGATGCAGAAGTATTAGAGCACTCCCAAAATTATTTTTTGTAATTTTTGCAAGTCAATGGGACATGCCGAAAAGGACTGTCGCACACTTGATATCATGAGAGAACGCACCGCGGATGCATACATAGTTCAAGGAGAAGAAGGACCGGAAGAAGGAGTACCATAATATAATACTCAGAGGTGATACAATAAAGGAGGAAGAAGAGGATTCAGAGGTTGGGGAAGAGCAGGATTCGATAGAGGAATAAGATCGATTATATGTTATAACTGTAGCCTGCCTGGGCATTTGGCGTGAGATTGTCAGAATCCTTGTACAACGTGCACATACTGTAGATAATTGGATCATGTGACAAAAGACTGTTCATAGTTGGTTGCGAAGTACCAGGAAAAGAGGAACCATAATGTTAAGATGATAGCAATAGAAGAGTGCAATGATCAACCAAGAGTAGTTGTAGTTACGCGTAGAGGAGCAAGAACATGAGATGATGTGACAAAACAAGGAATTTGGATTGACCAATGGGTCAAGAAATCAACAGAACCTCCTCCGACGTTTGATCCTTTGAAAAAGAGAGACACATACAAGAAAGAAAGGAAGGAGTTGTTATAGATAGAATGGGTAGCATCAACTTCACAACTTGTGTATGAAATGCCTCCAGCCTATGACCACTCAATGACAGAAAGGACAATTGAGAAGGTAAGTAATATGAAAAGTTTCGCAAAGAGTTGTTTAGAACTAATGAAGGATGAAAATGCATTGAACGTGCTGCATGAGATGATCGATCAATGCAAGCAAGATAAAGAAGCACTTAGTGCACAACGAGCAACTAACCAGGTACAATGCAAAAAAAGACGAATACGGAATTCCAACTTAATGCGCATGTAGGATATTATGATATGGATAATATCATATTGGATCTGGGATATGATGTGAATGTCATTCTGAAGCAGACATGGGAAATGATGGGAAAACCAAAGTTGATTTGGTCACCATTTCAACTGAGGCTATCAAATCATCACAAGATTGTCCCAATTAGAAGACCAACAATGGTGAATGTTAACATCGATGGGGTGTGCGAAACAACATACTTCGAAGTAATCGAGATAGTGGATGGTAGCAAACATGATCCAACTTTGCTTGGACTCGATTGGGATTTCAATAACCAGACCCTTATTGATTTGAAAAAGAAAAAAATGATCTTTGAAGTAGCATACTTGAGAGTTACTGCGCCATTGGATCCCACAGAAGGAAGGCGATATGTGGAATCGACGAGAGGAAAATAAATTGATAACCTTTCCAATGTGACTGCATGGATGGATGACTATATTAATCCTATTATTGAGGGTGTAATCAATTGGCAAAGTATCAGTTATTTCACATCAAATTCAGAAGAAGCCCTGGAACATTGCCAATAGAGGTTACATGAAGTATCCACACATAGATGTGCTCGTATTACCCACTCATTGCATTGGATTGGAGTTGAGGTATGTGATCCACTGAAGTATGATGTACTAACAAATGTAGATCTTTTTGTAAGAGAATTTGAATTACAGATACCAGATCAATAGAGATTGTTAGCTTTAGATATCGCATTGAAAGCAACTCCTAGAAGATGGTGGGTTGCGCATAAGGATAGAATAGATAATTGGCAGCATTGTAGAAGGCTGTTATAGGTCAGGTTCAAAACAAAAACTGAATATTTCGCATAGAAGTATACCGGGATGAGTTTTCATATAGATCATATTACACTGTGCACTGTGACATGGAGCTTAGTACCTAAGCATGATTGGAATGGACACACTTGTTTGTACACACTCTGGATACGATCCCAAAGAACTAGTATTTAGAACTAGAAGTATGCAGAGGAACAATAGACCAAGAAGATTTGACGTGTAACTTCAAGGTAACTTTCAATTTTGAATATGATGCCCCTTTGGTAGACACAACTTTGCAGATTATCAAGAACGAGATATTTACATTAGAAGAATCGATGAGACCAATACCCTCATGTTGTGCACCCATATATTCCGCGACTGTTCAAGAGGTTTTGGAATGCTATAACGTTGCTAGAGAAGACCAGGAGGATGAACACCCGAGGAATTTGCAAATACCATAAACTGGAGGAGAGCATGCAGTAGAGGGTCCCAAGCTTGAATCTACTGAGTATGCAAAGCTGTTGAGAACGCGTAAGGTGAATATTGGTACAAAGGATAATCCCAAGTTTGCAAACATTGGAGATTACTGGAATGAATAAATTTTTGAGAAGATTGTTGTTTTACTACATGAATACCAGGACCTTTTCCCAACTACATTTTCATAAATGAAGGGGATTGCTGGGAAGCTAGGGGAGATGAAGATTCCTTTGAAGCTAGATGCCAAGCCAGTGAAACAAAGAATGTATCGATTGAACTCATTATATAAGTAGGAAGTGAAAGTAGAAATAGATAGGATGTTGGAAGCTGGGATTATTGAACCTATCATAGAATCAAAATGGATCAATCCAATGGTGATTTGGGATAAGAAGAAAGGTGGAATCAAAATTTGGGTGGACTTGCGGAAATTGAATGATGCTTGTTTATATGACTCGTTTCCTACTCCATTCACAGGTGAAGTTTTGGAGAATGTAGAAGGACATGAAGCTTACTCATTCATTGATGGATTCTCTAGATATCACCAGATTAAGATTGCACATGAGAGTAGGCATAAGACAACATTTGTGATGGAATGGGGATGCTACCAATATACAGTCATGCCTTTTGGGTTGAAAAATGCACCAGCAATATTTTCTCGAGTTGTTGTCGCAAGTTTTAAAGAATTCATTCATAAATTTCTAAAAGTATACTTAGATGATTGGACAATGTTCAATCTGTTAAAATACCATGTTGAAAATCTATGCTTAATGTTGGACAGATGTAGACATTTCCAAATATCCTTGAACTTGAAGAAGTGTATTTTATGTGCACCATTTGGTATCCTGCTGGGTGATGTAGTATGCAAACAAGGACTTTTGGTTGATCCCGCAAAGATTGTTGTTATTATTGATTTTCCACCACCTACTTCAGTGTAACAACTATGGGAAACATTGGGTCATAGGGGGTACTACAAAAAGTTTATTAAGGGATACACGCAGATCACAACCCCGTTGGAAAAATTGTTGAAGAAGGAGGTTAAGTTTCAATGGAATGAGGACTATCTACAAAGTTTGGGTACCTTGAAGTAGAAACTGGTTATCACACCGATTTTAGTATTTCCATATTGGAACAAGGAATTCCATGTCCATGTAGATGCATCATTTATAGCATTAGGCACAGTTATAGCTCAGCTAGGGGAAGGAGGTTTGGAACACCCCATTGCATTTTCCAGTAGAAAGTTGTCAACTACTGAACACAATTACACTATTACAAAGCATAAAGGGGACTTGCAATCATGTATGCACTGCATACATTTATGCATTATCTACTGGGATCACATTTTAAGATGTATACGTATCATTCTGCATTGAAAAACTTAGTCAATAAGCCAGTGTTGGGGGGGAAGATATGTAGATGGCTATTACTATTTCAGGAGTATGACTTTGAATTGATTATGAAACCAGGGAAATTGAACTCATGACTTGATCATTTTTTGTGCATACTAATAGGGGAATATGCATTAAATTTGGATGATAGTCTATCAGATGAGCATTAGCTCATAGTACAAATGATCGATGATTACTTTATAGATATTGTCCAGTTCCTGAGCATAGGAGTAGCCCCACCCAACTTTACAATTGCACAGAAGAAACAATTAGTAGTAAAGGCAGTAGATTATCAGCTTATAACGGGGAATTTGTTTAAGTTAGGCACAAATAATATTCTTTGATGATGTGTATTGGAGCATGAAATGCCTATGATATTATCAGAAGCACATGAAGGAGTTACGAGAGGACACTATGCAGGAAAGCGACAACTCATAATATTTTGCGCATAGGACTTTGGTGGCCCACCTTTCATAAGGATGCTAAGAAGTTTTGTCAGACCTGTGATATCTGTCCGAGAGTTGGAAAGCCATCTATAAGAGATAAGATTCCTTTAATACCACAAGTTACATTGTAGGTTTTTGATAAATAGGCAGTTGATTTCATTCAACCGATCAACCCACCAACAAAAAGGTTAGGAGTAAGATACATAATCACTGCGAAAGATTATTTGACCCAATGGGATGAAACATAACTTGTCAGAGATTGCAGCGCAAAGACTGTTGCACGATTTCTCTTTGAGAATGTTGTTACAAGGTTTGGATCTCTGAGAATCCTTATGAGTTATCAGGGAACCCATTTCTTGAATAGAATGATTGTTTCTTTGACATAATAATTTCAGATTCACCACTAGAAGAGCACACCTTATCATCCTTAGGTGAACAAAACAATGGAAGTGTTTAACAAGATCCCAGAGCATATGCTAACGAAGATATTTAATGTAAATATAGATGAATGGGATTTGAGGATTCTTTCAATACTATGGGCATATCAGACTATATCTAAGAAGATGACAAGACAAACACCATTCTGATTAGTATATGGCCAGTAAGCAATTATACCCATGGAATTGATTGTACCGAGTCTACACATTTTCGCGCTGACAGAGCTCACAGATCCTGGTGCAGTAGAGAAAATATTGTAAGAGCTAGTGGAACTTGAGGAAGACCACTTCATCGTAGGATTTCATTAGCAACTTCAGAAAGCATGCAAAAAGGCATGTCATGATAGACATATTAAACAAAAGAAGTCCCATATGAGAGACTTAGTTTTGCGCTGATAGTGAATTTTTGCAGCACCCTGGAAAGTTCCAAATGCACTAGTTCTGTTCTATGTGATAAGACTTGTGACAAAATCAGGTGTTGTTCAATTAGAGAAATTGAATGGGGAAATCATGGAAGGGCTCGTAAACAATAGTCGACTTAAACTATATAAGGACAGTTGTGCTTCCACGCACTAGTCTGAGCGCACAATATGTGTACCATAGTATTTGTATTATATTGTATTATAGAGGAAAAGAAAAAGAAAAAGAAAAGAAAAAGCAACAAAAGAGCTTGAGGAAAGCCACGATAAACATGTGAAGAGACAAAGGTTCTAAATCATGCATAGTTCAAAGAGTCAAAGATGACTAAGAAAATTGAACTATGCGTAGAAATTCGAATTGAAGAACCAGGATAAAGACCTGCGCAGAAGACGAGAAAATCATTAAAGAGAAAACATAATGGCAAGACAATGAGAAAACGTAGTCATAAATGAATATCGATGACGTGATTTTGACAGGATGGAAAATCTAGACCACGATCTGTCGAAATATATGAATTTAATACATAATATGGATAGAATTGAATGCAATTACAATCAAATGGGACTAAGAATTTTGGGCACGAAGAGGAATATAATAGATAGAAACAACATATAAAAGTAGAACATGGGGTGATGAGAAAGGGTTACTGTTGCGTGAACATTTGAAGAGAACAAAGAGCCAAAAGTGATTTTTTTTATAGAGCCGAGTGAGTGGCAAACAAAGCCGAGTTGTAGAAAGTCATGGCACCAACAAGGTAGGAGCATCCACATCTGAAATGAAGAAGCCACGCACGAAGCATGCAACAACACTAGTACATGAAGAAACCCTGAGAGTAGAGGCGTCAGACCCAGTCAAATTTCCTAGAGCGTATGTGCCACCTAGAAAGCCTACATCAAAGCAATTTAGACTGCAGAAGAAGCTGAAGTATGACCTAGTCACACCCTAGGGTCACCGTTGAGGGAGATATGTTGAGCACGGTAGGAAACTTGAGGTTTTCAGACCACGATTTGGTAGATCTAAAGAAGTTTCCAGAGTTAGCGCCATAGAATTACCTGTGGACATCATCCATTCCAGATTCACTTATAATCACAGTCGAGTTGCAAGAATGGGTTATAGAACTACAAAGAACATGCATATTGAACCTATTGGAGATCCCACATTTTTTTAGAAGCGCATAAATCAACATCTGTGTCAAGTTGCTGTTAATTTGCATCCATGAAGGGTTCTTATGGTTGGACAGGGTAGTGTTGATTGATACCTAATTGATTGTGTGGATTACAATATTTACCTAAGCAGAGGAAGACCCACTACCCTTTTTCATAGAGAAGACACAAGAAAAAGTATTAGCAGAAATAATGAAGGACATTCTTAGTGAACCAATTCTTAATTGACTACAGGGAAGCACATGAGAAAGGATCGAAGTTCCATTATGCTTGGTTATTGATTTTAATTTCATCAGTTGCTTGGAGGGAGCTGAAAGAAAAAAGTTCCTGGAGGGTATGCAAAAACCATGCTTGGTAGCAATGTATGTTTCATTGTGGCATACCATGCACAAGAGCAAAGATATGGAAAATAACATCACCTTCTATGTCTATAAGGAGACAATCCGACAATGCATTGAGGACACACCATGCATTCTAGCGTGAATAGTTGAACTACAAAGACATAATGTGATTCAAGGCAGGGCCGCACCATATGTATGTTTAGGCAAAGAGGGATCTGAATCAACAATGGTTGCTAAGAAACTACACACTGATAGAACAAGATGTCAACGAGGTGGTAAATGACTAGGAAGAAGAATGGAGAACCCCAGTGGAAGAAGTAGTGCAGAAGGAGACGACAACTAGAGAAAGACCAAGAAGAAGAACAAGAGCATGAAGAACAAGGAAACGATGCAGGTGACACTAAAACAACACCACACACTAGAGAGAAGAGAAAGAAGCACCCTACGGAGCACTCAATACATAAACATAAGAAGAGGAAAGCCTTTAAAGAAGTAGCGATCCAAGCCTTGACTAAGGATGACTCAGAAAAGATTAGGGATCATGTCAAAGAAGTAACTGAAGAAGCATTTATGTGAGCTCCATAGAAGCAGGAGGAAATTCACATGAATGTGCAGGTGCAAATAGCTACACTGTGCCAGATTTTGGAATCAACCAGGATAGTGTCGGTCTGAAAAACAAAAGAAGAACAGAAAAAGAGCATGACGAAGACAAAAAATTCATGACCAACAACATTGCAACCACCATTAACATAAATAGAGCATCAGATAATGAAGATATTAGCAGGGGCTATAGAGTTCCCCACGACAAAGATGCAGGAGCGAGCTCAAGCATTAAGTCATATTGACTTAGTTTGTCTCAGTTACCCATGAATATGTTACACAACTTGCAGACAAGTGTCACGCAATAAATTCAGTTGCACACAGATTCAACTTCTATGGAGTTGGCCAAAGTGAATGAGGACAATGCAACACTGCACATAGAATACAACAAACTTGTGTAAGAACAGGATGAGGTTGTGCAGAGACAAGCGAGGGTGCACCAGGCAGTCCAGGAAGTATACAACAACATATCAAAATTATACATGGAAGCAGATGCCCCATTGGAAGAGTAAGTGACAAAGAATAGTGAATCCATTCAGGGGTTTCACGCAAAGATAGTAGATCTGGAAGATCCCACAATGCCAAGTACCCCGCCAGAGGAAAGGGAGCAATGAAAGAAGACAACCATAATGACATTGGAGAAAATTAGGAGCTTGGATGAGGAATGCATAAATTTGTATGAAGAGAGTACATGAGTGTGGACTCAGTTGTTGGAGAATGCAGAACTACAAGTGATAGAACATAGGTTACAAACTGTGTAGGAGAAGGCGTAGAAGATCAAAGATACAATGAGAACTCTGCCACCAATAGTGTGAATGGATGCAATTGTTGAGAATAGGCATCTACACCAAGAGATAAACCAAATAAGATATGAACAACAGATTCTCGCGTAGAAGCTTAATCCGCTACAAGAGGAGGCCTTTAGGATGACATAAGAACTTGCAGTTGCACAAGGCATAGTGAAACAAGCAATGCAAGATAGTGGAGAAAAATTGCAGACCCCCATTACCGCATAGACAACATAGGGGATTTTGACGTAGGAAACATATGTAAAGGAAAAGGTTGCAACTAGAAAGGAATTTTTTGAGAAGCTCATTGCAACATTGAAGGGAGTGTAGTAGAAGAACTGAGTGGCTCAAGACGAGCCACAATTGAGTGTTCGGAGCCTGTTGGGACATGATTTTCAGACCAGTTTTGGGAGCTGGGGAATGCACGCAGAAGAAGGAAAGACAATTGGTGCACTTTCGAGATCAACACGTGCAAAGGAAGGAATGCCATTGAATTCGTTAGACATTTTGGGTCCATTGATACAGGCTAATCCCTAATGTAATTGTATAAATATGTAACGGTTTTGGAATAGAGAGGTAACTTAGGGGGAATATAGTGAGAAGAGGTGAGCAAGTAAGAAGAGTTAAGTGTGCACTGTGTTAGCACTGAGAGTCACACTCAGACTGTTGTAAGTGCAAGCTCAATATCCATCAGAATATAAATGGATTAAATTGGTTGAGTAGGTGGATCAACAAGACTGGGGAAAAAGGGGGAGGGCAACAAATTGTCTGTAGAGGCATTCCATTGGGCAAGGAGTCACACCATCCTACAAATCAAAGGCAATCAAACTGTATATTAGACAAAATGGATATATAATGATGAGTAGAAGCATGGTGAATATGACAAAAGGAAGAACATCCATTGTACATAGATCCTATCTGCAAACAGATAGAGATTTCTTTGACAATAAACAATGATTAAATGGGCAAGCTACAATAGATCCTCTGTTGTTCATGAATCCATCCATCAATGGCAGCTATGATCCTCAAAACCTGCAATATTTTCAAACAAGAAGATAACAAAGAAATGGAAAAACACATAAGACAATATGATAACATCTCTCATGAATCTTTAATGGCAGAAAATGTGATTACAAACAGACCCTCATGCTTACAAATGAGCAACTAAAACTGTTCCTCCAGCTCTCTCCTCTCTTGGCTCATGAATCCAACACTTTTCTCATCAAAATCCATTTCATTTATATTGAATAATCTATAACTACCCTAAGGAGGTCGAAACCAAGGAGTTACATAGGATCCTCCTCGATTTAGGAGTCTTGTTACAAAAGATTCCAACAAAAGCCTAACAAATTCCTATTTTTTTGGGATTTTGTCTATGATGATAAATGTCTTTTGAAATAGGTCATCTTGATTGATCTGGAGATGGAACACATGTCCCTCATGTCCAAAAAAATCCTAGGATACCATTCAAACCTTCCTTGACAGGTGGGAACCTTCAAACAAGGTGACTATCCAACAACTATGCAAAACAGGGAGTTTGCAGTGCCAATTTGTAGCGCACTGGTGTTTTAATTATATCTCTCTAATTACAAACTGGGTTAGGATGAAATTTGGATAAAAAGTCAATGAAATTATCATTATCCTCCACAAAAAAATTCAGAAAAACCCACATCACTGTTTTGGAGTTATGATCAAATATTTAGACGCATCTACTACAAGAAATGAGTTTGCAGCGCCTGTGATAGTTCACAGTGCCAAGAGAAAACACGTGGCCATAATCCTTTCTTGACCTACAAATAAGACAAAAATATCATGGAGTAATTGATGGTCCTAAGGCTGTTGTGGATGTTGATAAGTCTGAATGCGAGTGCCTGCAATCTATCCAAGCTACAACGCTCCTCCTTAACTAGTTCACAACGCCAACTCCAATATAGCTTGCACACTTTGAGGAGGCTATTAGTTGATGGTATGACATAATCCCCAGAGAAATGGTTAAATTGTAGGCTCTAAAAACCATAAATCCTCCTTGACATGATCAATCTTATGTGTTAACATCTGGCTCCATATGGGATGGCATGCTCCCTGTGAGCTGCCAAGAGCATGCAGTTCCAGTGCCTTATCCATTCCATCTCTGTCCACAAAACCTGTATGCCTGAGAGCACCTCCGCTCCTTATTGAAAACTGAGAACATTCACACACTAAAAACAAAAACCACTACAAACCAAATGCAAATTGAAGGTTGCATTCAAACTGAAAACCAAATGCTTGCATGGCAAACTTTTTTATATTCATTCCTACTCCTAACTGCTGAAAAACTGAACTTTCAAATATATACAAATTTCCTCGGTAACCATACAAATAACTTTGTGACTAAATGGTCTTCATCCTCATATCAACAACTGAGCACTAAGTAACAATAGAGAAATAATGACAACCACACATACTTCCTTGAAAAATCATACTTACAATCCATGAACTTTGTCCTTATGATGGCAACAACTAAAAATCTATAGTTGCAAAACAAAACTTGTTGTGGCTCATCAATGAATTCCTCCTTGGCTGATTCAAGCATGGGCTGACTTGAAAAATGTTGCAATATATTTCCACTATTTTCACCAATTTCCATTGAATATGGGTGAATATGAAATGGGATCTCAAGATCTATAGCTGGGACTAGCTCATTTTTACAATTGTAATAATCAAGCTGAAAATGATAGCTATCAACAAGTAGTGTATCAGAGACATGTCTATCTGCTTCTAGTCCATTTTCTTGTGAAGGCATATCATAATGAAGATCATTCAAAACCTCTTGATCATCATGAAAAGTACTTTCTTCTATGTAAAATTCTTCATCACAATTATGCTTTCCGTGACAAGCAAAGTCTTTACAAAGTAAATAAAACTCATCACAACATTTTTCATAAATATGTTCAGCAAAAAAATACTCCTTACAAAAAAAATTAAAAGCAGTATGAAAACATGTCAAAGAGTTGATACTAGCAACTGGAAGAGATCAACACCAGTCATAAGCTATTCCCTCTAATGAGTACCTGAAAAGCTTGATCTGAACATCCTCATGCACGATATGAAATTGATGAATAAAATCATGGAAATATAGCAAGAGTTCAGCTGGTACTTCCCAATCTTCTCCTCTAAATATGGGAAGGCAACCTTCCCATTCATCTCTACTAGGCACTGGATTTGGAAAACCATCTATCTTTGAGAAATCACAGAAAGAATACCTCTGAGCTAGGATCTTGTCCACTTCAAAACAATGGAGTTTCCAATAGATATCTGAATAGTGGAGTCTCCAATAGATATCTGAACAATAGAGTCACCATGGCGAAAGATAAGCAGTCTAAAAGTGTCTAGCTTCAACTCACCATCCAAAGCTATATCTAATCATCATAGTTCACGCAAGCAAGGTGTCTTCATTGTCATCCCCGACAATAGCGTCAAAAAATGTTAGCACTAAGAGTCACAGTTAGACTACTATAAGTGAAAGCCCAATACCCATCATAATATAAATGGATTAAATTGGTTGAGTAGGTGGATCAACAAGACTGGGAAAAAGGGGGAGGGCAACAAATTGTCTGTAGAGGCATTCCATTGGGCAAGGAGTCACAACATCCTACAGATCAAAGGAAATAGAACTGTATATCAGAAAAAATGGATATAGAATGATGAGTATAAGCATGGTGAATATGAAAAAAGGAATAACATCCATTGTACAAATATCCTTTCTGCAAACAAATAGAGATTGCTTTGAAAATAAACAATGATAAAATGGGCAAGCTACAACCGATCCTCTATTGTTCATGAATCCATCCATCCATGGCATCTATGATCCTCAAAACCTGCAATATTTTCAGACAAGAAGATTACAAAGAAATGGAAAAACACAGAAGACAATATGATAACAACTCTCATGAATCTTTAATGGCAACAAATGTCATTACAAACAGGCCCCCATGCTTACAAATGAGCAACTAAAACTTCTCCAACTATCTCCTCTCTTGGCTCATGAATCCAACACTTTTCTCATCAAAAAGCATTTCATTTATAGTGAATAATATCTATCTACCCTAAGGAGGTCGAAGCCAAGGAGTTACATAGGATCCTCCTCCATTTAGGAGTCTTGTTACAAAATATTCCAACAAAAGCCTAACAAATTCCTATTTTTGGGGATTTTGTCTATGATGATAAATGTATTTTGAAACAGGTCATCTTGATTGATATGGATATGGAACACATGTCCCTCATGTCCAAAAAACTCCTAGGAGACCATTAGAACCTTCCTTGACAAGTGGTAACCTCCAAACAAGGTGAATATCCAACAACTATGCAAAATAGAGAGTTTGCAACGCCTGTGACAGTTCACAGTGCCAATAGAAAACAAGCGACCATACTCCTTTCCTAACCTCCAAACAAGACAAAAAATCTCATGGAGTACCTGATGGTTCTAAGGATGCTGTGGATGTTGATAAGTCCGAACTTGAGTGCCTACAACCTATCCAAGCTACAACACTCCTCCTTAACTAGTTCACAACGCCAGTTCACAACGCCAACTCAAATATATATTACACACTTGGAGGAGGTTGTTAGTTGATGGTATGACATAATCCCTAGAGAAATGGTTGAAATGTAGGCTCTGAAAACCATAAATCCTCCTTGACATGATCAATCTTATGTGTTAACACATTGTATGCACAAATGTAAGAGTGAAGGGAGGTAAAGAGAGATAGACAGATAGGAGAATGGATAGGGCATAATGTATGAGCGTTGTGCACATATTTTGTAATAAGCACCCTGCATAATATAATAAGAAGCTGACCGTTGTGGACATAGCCCATATTGGGTGAACCACATTAAATATGGTGTCTTTGTGTTATGATGTGATTGTTCTATTTATTGTGTACATATAATGAATGTTTGGTTGCTATGAATGTTTTACATGTTATTACGTTTCTTCACACATGATATAATGTATAATGAACTAATGCTAAGTATAATGGTTATGAGAACTACCTCACATCCCTTCATGACTGCGAAAACCTGGTTCCTGCAGTCCCCATAGATACCTTAGGTGATACTTCACCTACTTGTGGGTGATGCTGAAAGGGCCAATATCTTAGTGTTTTTTTGGTGAATTAATGTTGAACCCTAGGTCTTCTCATTGCGGGCGAACATAGAGTAACCTTCCTAGACCATTTGATTTGGTCATTAGCTGAAACAATTCCCTTGTGATATCATGGCTTGGCATGAGGTTGGCATGCTATAGGAAGGCACTCTGCAACATAGCCTAAGGTTGGGAGGAAAAGCTTCCTCTCTCAGTCAGTTGGTTGGTTTGGAATTTCACCAAATACATAAGTTCTTAACCTGAGATGTTCGATGTATGCTCAATGATGTAACATGTTGCTTTATGGTTTATATGTTAAGTGTGAATATATGAAAGGAATGGTTAAATTCCCGAGTAAAGTGGAGCATTTATGTTTTCTTTCATTGTTAACATGATAGTCCTATATAACTAAGTAAGTTGTGCAAGGGTAGGGTGCATCCCCGTGAGATATGTAAGTCCTTGAAATGGAAGGATTGCAAGACATAAACCTTCACTGGATATGTAATGACAATATTGGGTGGGACCTTGTGGAATTGCAAGTATTTGAGTGGAAATATTGTAAGATATGAATAAAATCTTCACCTAGAATTGACAGGAGTGTCTTGAAGCTGAGGAGAGTTTCTGAGTAGTTAGAGAGCCTTAAGCCCTATGAAACTTCCTTGCTTGAATGGAAAGTTTTCAAGATATGCAAATCTTCATCCAAGAGTCTAAGGAAAATTTCCCTTAGTCAGTTTCTGAGCAAGGATGAGAGCCAAGAAGGTCTAGTAGAACCTTAGATATGATTTAGAAGAAACCCTAAAATGGCCAAGTCCTAATCAGATTGTAAATTAGAGGAAAACTTGTGTTTGAAGTCAGAGGGACTCATAGTCGTTGAATTTGACACCACGGATAGATCTTGACCATCGGTTGGAGGATGTAGTAGTCAGAGTGGTTAGGTGAAAGGTTGTACTGGGACTTCGATGGAGAGGACTCCAAGTCAATGTCAGTCATTGATCTATCGAAGAGTGGTAACGGTGAGTTATGGTTCATTGATGCCAATCATAGACTTGTCGAAAGGAGGGTGGTCAGAAGTCTGGGAAGAGGGATCGAGAGAAAATTCCTACGACATGGGAGTCCGAGGACAGTTGATCTATCAGGAGGTGTCCTGTAATATCTCAACCGTTGGATCTAGTATGGTTTAGATAGAGAAAGAAGGCCTAGGAATCGCAATTACCATGCATTTGTAACCCTCAAATGAGCTTAGACCATCATATGAGATGAATGAGGATCGTTTGATCTGTCAGAGCGTACGTGATCAGAGTGAACCAGTCAGGGTGGTTCATGGCAATGGGTAGGATGCACTCCGATGGTGAGGAACTCCAAGAGTGAAGGAGGACCATTGATTGGTGAAGGGGAATATGTAAACCTTAGTTGTAGGATCATCACGGGTCCCACTTGATCACCTAATGAATAAATAGAGAGATGACTGATAATTGTCATAAAATTTCAAGAACCAATGAGATTTGAGTCATTGATGTCCGAGTCCAAGGACCATTGGATTCATAAGGGTGATCCATCAGACTGAAGCCGTAACAATGGGAGTTTAGGTCCACAACCTGCTATTCCTATAGGAACGAGTCCGATTTTCTATAGGTTGTTGATCTAGGGTTGGGAAATGATTCTAACCGTACGATTGAGGGAATACATATCCCTTATCATTACAATGAACTCCACATAGTATTTCCATTAGTAGTTTTGGGGATCGAGGAAGTATAATTCAATACAGTAAATATTGTGATAAGATAAGTCCTCACTTCAATAGTGGTGGACCAAAATGAAGGAGAGTAAACCTGGATACTTACCTCGAGGAAAAAGGAAAAATAGACATCCCACTAGCCTAAGAGAGTTAGGAGGTCTGGTGTGTTACAAAAACCATTTGGAGACAAAATAGTCATGCAATATGGCTGAAAGAAGGCGAAGGGAATACCAAGTTTTTTCATCAATACACCAACCATAAGAAAAATATAAATACCATCTGGGAAATTCAAACGAACTCCAGAGAATCGATACATTCCCTTAGAGATATAGAAAAAGAAGGGGTTCATTTCTTTCAAAACCTCTACAAGGAAGAGGAAGGATGTCCTATTAAGGAGATTTTGGAAGTCCTATTCGTTTTCCCACTAGTCTTCGAGGAAGACATGAATAAATCCCTCAAAGAGGAAGTTCTAGGTGCCCTTTCCTCTATGCAAAGAGGAAAAATATCGGGCCCATATAGTCTAATTGTTGAATTTTTCTTGGGATTTTACGAGATGATGAAAGGTGATTTGTTAAAGGTAGCAAGGGAATCTCAATCCTCTGGGAAGGTTCTAGGGGTGCTCAAATATACTTTTCTTGTGTTAATTCTGTAAAACATAATGGACTCTCCTTCAATTATTTTAGGCCAATTGTATGCTATAATGTGATCTACAAGATGGTAGCCAAGATTATTGCAATACGGCTCAAGCCCATTCTGAGTGAACTTATCACAGAGGAACAATTTGGTTTCCTTCAGGGAAGGAAAATTCATGACGCAGTCTCACTAGCATAGGAGGCCATCCACTCTATTAAAACTCTAAAGCAGTCAACAACAATCCTGAAGTTCGACCTTTCCAAGGCCCGCGACAGGGTAAATTGGACCTTCATAAGACTAGCACTTCTAAAAATGGGTATGCGACTCTCCATTGTGAATTGGATTATGGGTTGTATCTCCTCGACTTCTTTTGTTGTTTTGACTAATGGTTCCCCCTCCAGTTTCTTTAGGGCATCATGAGGACTACGCCAAGGGTGTCCCCCATACCCCTTCCTCTTCCTTATCATCATTGAGGCTCTGAGTAGACTTGTCGCCGAAGCAAAAAAAATCGAAACCTGATAGGATTAAAGTTATCAGATACATAAAATTCGACTCATCTTCTCTTTGTGGATGATTTTCCGTGCTTCATCCAAGGCACGTATCACAATTTTCTTTCTCTTAAGAGTATACTGGACATTTTTTTGTCAAGCCACTAGAATGGAAGTAAATATCCAAAAATCATGTCTAATTTTGAATCACCTTTAAGACGCCTCCTCCTATATATTATCTAGAATGATACCCTTCCTACAACAAGATTTGGTTTATGAATTTAAATATATAGGATTTCATT